>VSTD030003229.1:0-11090 GCA_008808055.3 Sporobolus alterniflorus | reverse complement strand
CTTTCTTTCGTCGGCATGACCGTTGATCCGTAGCCCGATGTCACCGTTCACAGTGAGGAGCCTGCTTTAGACAAGGTCCTCACTCCTAAGCTACAGTTGGATGTTGCCTTCAAAGTGCTACACCGTCTCGACATGGCTGAGAAGAGCAGGTCATTGTCTGCGGAAGAACTTGACCTCGTGGAATTCCTGGTCACTCAAGTTACTTCGTTGAGCTCTTCTTTGGCGGTGGAGATGACATGCGAGGCTACCATTGCTGTGTCACCGGCTCCTGCTCCATTGGCACGTGAGGCCGTGGATCTATAGCCTGACACAGTCGTCTCGGTAGCTCCCCCTCCTGCGATCGTGGATGCTTTAGTTGCCGTCGTCGGGTCATCGACCATCCTCGCGGTGGCTTGGGTGCTTCAGACCACTGGCATAGGGGAGTCCTTCAAGGCAAAGCCACCTGACCCTTCTGCTTCGGAGGTGTGTCCAAAGGGAGACGCCTCTATGTGTTCCTGTCGCAGTGCTCGGCTGGCAGCAAAGTGTCGTGGAGGGACCTTCAAGTGTCCAGACTCAGGTCATTGCCTTTGTCGCAAGGTCATCATGAGGCGGCGCTTGAGCCGCCCTAGGTCGGGTTCCGGGTGCCCTCGGCGTGGTGTCGCCCCTCTGGTCGCCGCTACCTTGCTTTTGCTCCTCCATGTTGCTTCGGCGTGCCTGGCAGGTTCTTCCGGTTAGCTTCGTGCAAGGTCGTGGATGCTCCTGGTGGTCGCGTTGGATGTCACGAGTAGTCGAACTTATTCTCCTAGCATGACTTCTTGGTTTTGTGGCTTGCTGATAGTTTCCTGGTCTCAGGTTTCCTCTCTTGTTTAGTTTTTCTTCTTCATCATTTATTCTTTGTGCTTGAGCTAGGTGGTTCCTAGCTTGTATGTTTATAACTACTATCGTTTTAATGAAATACACATTCAGACATGTTTTAGAAAAACATGTAGCGATCTTACCACGCCTCCTAACGGGCCTGAACTATGAATCAGTAGCGATCTTACCACGCCTCCTAACGGGCCTGAGCTATGAATCAAAGTCATCTGCTCTCTATTTTTTTATACTTGTATTTACACACACACAAAACTCACAAATATGAACAGTTTGCATATTGTGGCAGTCTAAACATTGAAGACATGAACAATATTAGCGAACCCCACCAACCACTTACACCCAAAAGATTAAGTTGATATGGAGAGATACTATGGTGAGTTACTATACACCAATTATTTCACCCAAAAGACAGGCTGAGTGGGAAAAATGAACAATTTATTTTATACTTGAACATTTTTCTCATGTGTAACTCTCTTAGACATAAACGTGAAATAAGAGTTGGCTATAATTTATTTGTTTAATAATTTTATGTCAGATTCAAACTTAAGACCTCAGACTATGATATTATTAATTGCTAGCTACTTTACACCTACTATTTTTTTATCCTTGTATTTACACACACACAAAACTCACAAATATGAACAGTTTGCATACTGTGGCAGTCTGAAGCATTGAAGACATGAACAATATTAGCCAGCTCTACCAACCACTTGCACCCAAAAGAATAAGTTGATATGGAGAGATACTACGGTGAGTTACTATACACCAATTAGTTCATCCAAAAGACTAACTGAGTGGGAAATATGAACAATTCATTTTATACTTGAACACCTCCCTCATGTGCAGCTCTCTTAAACATAAATGTGAAATAAGAGTTGGTTACAAATTTTTTTTAATAATTTTGTGTCGGATTTGAACTTAAGACCTCGGACTATGATATTATTAATTGTTAGCTACTTTGTACTGATCAATCACACCTAAAAGGTTAAGCTGATGAGAGAAGGTGAGCATTTTACTTATAGTTCAACACCTCCTCACATGCAGCTTCCGTAGGGCGCAAACGTGAAATATGAGTTGACTGTAATTTATTTTGATAAATCGCGCCAGCCAAAATTTGAACTCAAGACATGTGGCTCTGATACTATGTTACCTACTTTGCACCGATCAATCACATCCAAAAGCTTAGACTCATGAGAGAATGTGAGAATTTCACTTATAGTTCAACATTAAATTATTATGCACCGAAGTTCACCAAAAAGACTAAAGTGAAATCGATATTTTTGATTCTGATAACATGTTGAGTTACTATCCACCAATCAATTTTTTATTAAATAATGCATCAACTAGTTAAACCAAAAGACTATGCTGATAAAGAAATATGAACAATTCATTTATACTTAATGCTCACAAGTTATGTAGAGGGAAAGGCAATGCCAAAGGAAGGCCAGCAACAAATCCCTAGCAGGTTCTGTGCATATGCTATTAAGCGCCAAGTACAGAGAAGGCGCCATGCATCTCTGGCTCCTGGACCACCAACCTTGCAATCAAGTGAGATCACGATCTTGCTGCCAGAGAAAAAACAATGCGCGAGGGTCGGCGTCGTCATCGATGAAGAACAAGACGGCGAAATATTTGCCAGCCGGGAACACGTAGCACCCAACCATTCGATTGCTGTGTTTTTCTCCTCTTCTTCCTCATCAACCGACGACATCGTCAGCTTATAACTAGCTTGCAGCAGCTTGTGGAGTTGTTGAAGACGGACCGGAGGAAATTTAACGGGCACTGACGTCCGGACAAGCGTTTTCTCACGAACGTTATTTAAGGGTATGTTTGGTACACTTTTCTTTTAGTTGTTTTAGCTCCGGCTTTTCTGATTTTTTGGTAAAGCTCTACTAAACATTTTTTTAAAAAACAGCATCATCAAAAAAGATTTAGAGAAGAGAATCTATTTTTTTACTATAAAGATGAAGCTAAAAAAATAGCTCCTCCAACTAGAATCTACCAAACAGGCCTTAACCATTCGGCATGACATGAACAGGTGCGGTTTGGTCGGGGACGAAGAAATTTCCCCATGACCACTCCCTCATCCCTAAATATTTATCATTTTAACTTTTTAATATCATTTTTTGACTATTCATCTTATTAAAAAAATTAAAGTTATAAAAAATAAAACAAATATTTAAACTACATTATATAATAAATTATATTATAATTAAAATACATAATAATTATAAAATTTATTTAAAATAAAATGAAAAATCAAAATTAATGAAAAAATCAAAACAATAAATATTTGAAAATAGAGAGAGTAGCTGTACAGTTTAGTAGCTTGGCCAGGTCACCCTTTTGTATGTAGCTCGGCTTGTCCGCATGTGTTGCGTTGCGATACCTTTATTCCTGACGAATCGAAAGTCCATTAGTTCTTCCCATTCGCACAAGGAAAAAGTAACAGAGCATGATTGTTATTCAGCGTCCCTACGGCATGCAGAGGCGGAACCAGGGCTATTTCATGGTGTGACATGACACCAATGGATCATGCTAATCTCCATTGGAAGTATGCATTTTTCCTATTTATTAGCTTAATGACACCATATGTAACTAGTCAACCTAAATGCACGGCTAGCTAGCCTTGATATCTTGTATAGTAGGTAATTGAGACAATCATCCCTTATAAATTTCATACTACACCTTACATCAATCAAATTATTAAACCATTTAATTAAAAGTTCAATCCATCACAAAAGATCTAACAATTTTTTGCCTTAGTTAATGTTGAAAAATCTTAAGAGTTTATATTTGTTTTATTACTTATTTTAGTATTTTAGCCATATCCTCACTGAAATTGGACATCCAGAAGAGTTTGTAAATTTAAGACATTGTGAAAGTTCGGAAAGAATATTTTCTTAACTTCAATATGGCAACTTTGTATTCAGATGTCTCCTTGCCAACCAGCATTTTCTGAAACAATCCATATTTTGATGCATCAAACATTCACCAGGCCATATTTACATTCTTGTATGGCACACCAAGCTTCTTACCTTTGGAGTACATGATCCAACACATAAACTAGGACAAAGTTTTCTTAGATTGTTGATATGCATCTGTCATCAATAAACTGCAACATCCATAGTAACAAATGCATGAGCACTATATAGTATTAAAATAAATCCACAATTTCACATCAAATGCAGGGGAAGCAAAACGTGGAAAAAATGGCATACATCATACATGTATGGAATTAGTTATTTCTGCACATGAACAGAATTAGTCAGACCAAGAAAGAAAAAAAATCCTTGATCAGAAGAAGAAATTAAAGAAAAGGTTGCTTAATTATAATCCGATGAAGGCTATCTGTGAGTTCTAATTATTAAAATCACTTAGCATCAGCCGAGGACATTGAGACTAGTCAAATGTAAAATAAAAAGGTCAATTGCACTGCGTATTACTCTCTCATTCAAATGCAGATATTAACGTCAACCTGCCCAAAATCTAACCATGACTTTTTATTTGTAATAACACCAGCATAAAAAACGAAGCAATACACTGTTATACTATTAATGAAGGGGTAGCATATCTCATCCTACTAATTCATAGAGCACAAAGTCAAACAGATGGTATGACTAATTATGACCGCAGCATAGAAAGTTCATGCTTAAATAGATCAAATTATCAAGAATATTGTTTCATTTAGAAACCACTAACATTTATGTAACTAATAAACTAGGTCACTGGACGCATTGATGCTTAAGACAAATATCAGTTCGAAGGAGGCTCTGTACATTTTTGTCACATTGGATAAATTTCAATAAAAAACAGAGCAATGAATAGTCAAAATCAAGTAAAATATTGTAATTGCTGCATACCTCGTAATTGCCTTTTTAACTATAGTGCAATATGGAAATTAGAACTGCCAGTCCACGAACAAATGCAGAGACCACTGAATGAGTGCCTCATCCCATCGAGTCCTATTGATAGAATAAGCATGATTCGCTACTACTGGGAATATTAAATCACAATCTGATTTTTTAGCCATTCCATTCCACTTCCCGGTCTACTATGAATAAAACATAATCAGTACTACTGAGATCTATTAAATCTAGGATGCCACAAATATGCACGAACCGAAATTGGAAAAGATAGAAGAACTAACCATAACTGTGTGCAGTAAGCTCTCCATATTGCTATCACCATTGGTTGCTCAAACCATCTACTCCATGGAGCAAATCCTAATATATACGAAAAAATGAAGTCAGACCATCACTAACACAAGATAAACCTTAACAAATGCATTGTTCAAAGTTTTAGTATTCAAACAAATCTACAATTTCACATCAAATGTAGACGCAAAACGTGGGGAAAACGGCATACATCATACATGTATGAAATTAGTGATTTCTGCACATGAACATAATTAGTCAGACCAAAAAAATCCTTGATCTCAGAAGAAGAAATTAAAAAGAAAATGTTGCTTAATTCTAACCGGATGGAGGCCATCTATGGGTTAGTCTTGCTAGTGGTGATTCCAAGGAAATCATTATCCATGAAGGAGAAGATAGCATCTGGCTTTCCGTCATATGATCCTAAAATTCAGAACCAAAACATTCAGGATACCTAACCATGTCGCCACAACTAACATACTGCAAGAATTAATGCCTTAAAGGAGAGAACTTTTGTGACCTTGCCCTTCTTGAGGGTGGCTGCATAGATTTTGTTGATACTGAATTTCTACAGAATCACAACACATAGGATCAAGAAGTCGGTTCATCCGGCCGAGGTCTAGGCAAGGAAAACAAGATAAATTTGCAGTCGATTCAAGGAGAATGGGGAGGGATAGGCTTGACCTTGGGGACCTTAGCGGGCTCCTTGTCAGTGTTTGTGTCCAGGTGCAGGCACATCTAATCCAGAAGCTACACAGAGTTGAGGCTGTTGTCGTCCATCTTAGCGGCGTCGGTGAACAAGGATTGGTGGTGTGCTACCACGAAGTTTGAATTGAATCAAGAGAAGGGACAGATGCGATCAGAGCAAAGGGGTGCATACCTGCTCACTGATGAAGGCACCAGTGATTGAGCCCTCCGCTTGGTCGCTTTCATCGTCCGAGTTTGTCGTGTGGCGGAACGCTGAATGGCGGCTAGGAAATCCTCGAGCAAGTCGAGGCTATCTTCACCGCCGGCAAGTACGTGAGGAAGGAGAACCTGCTTGTGGGAGGGAGAGGGGAGTGCCAGTTGGCCTAGTTGCGACAGCACTAGGGTTGGGCGTACCACGAATGTAGGATGTGCATGCATGGTGGAGGCGTGTTGCATCCACTTTTGGAGGATGTGGCGGGCCCCACCTGTTGGTGCCAGATTTTTAGGGAGGGAGAGAGGATTAAGGTCGGACTAATTAATAATGTGTAATGTATATGGGTATTTTTTACCAATAAATTTATAATGGCAATGGTGGGTAATTTCTTTTTTTCTTTTTTCTATGATTAATGTGAGAATTTGTAGTCTTTGAGAGTTATCGTGGAGCCTCCATTTTCTATTGAAATAAGTATATAATATATACATTGTGACACCATTTGACTCTTGTGATGCACTAATGTTGGTTGTTGGATGGATGGATGGAAGAGGCACACAACCACAATATCAAGGGCAGTAAAGAATTTTTTATGTGCGCATGCACAAATAAGTGAGATTTTAGCCATCTCCACCTCCTGAAGAGAGATCCGGGAAAAGCGGAGCACCCCCCACGTTGCTGCTCCACAGGGTGACTTGGGCAGCGGCCACCTCCATCGCTCTAGCCCAACGTTGCTGCCGCTTCTCATCTTGCCGCCACCAAAGTCCAACCATTGGAATAATATGCACGATGACGAGAATGGTGACTATGAGATAATTGGACGATGATCTATGACACAGTGGTGTCTGATGATGACCGTTCTGAGCAAGATGACGAACCGTGTCACAGTTGTCGAGTGCGTTAGTGACATCTACGTCATGGCAATGACAACTCCTCTCCCGTGACGCCACCATGCCACCCCTCCTTGCTTCTTTCTCCCCAAGGACCGAAGATGATGACCATCTGATCCTCAATCGTGTAGCCATGTCTCGACAAGATGTTGGAGATGGAGTAGCAGACATTGGTCTGACCGAGGAAGAGTGTAGTTCTCGCCCCTAGTCGACCACCTTCCTTCTCCTACCCACCATGCAATCCTCCCTCTCAATCCAATGAAGATGAACAATGAGTGTGGATTGCAATCAAATCTGTGGCATGCGGTTTTCCATCAATCTCGTGGCTTCTCGCTTCCGTCATCCCATCATTGATTGGTGGTAATTGCAGGCACTTATGCCCCATCCCCTCTCATTCTGTGGGGATTGAACTAAGGTGGCGTTGACGGTAATCGAGTTCACGGTGAGGATAGAATACGCCGTTGGTGGCATTGGTGAATGATCCCGTTCCTCATGGATTAGGCCACTCCAGTAATTGTTGACCTTGTGGTGGTGATGGGCATATCAAGGTGGTGTCGGTGGCCAGTTCCCCGCCTATTCTCTAGGGGGATTTTAAATGTTGACTAGAGGGGGTGAATAGTCAAATAACCTAAAATAACACTTAATAAAAACAAGTCAGCCTAAAAATAGTGGATTAGTCTGCCTATGTGTGGACAAGTTTAGGTATGCGGACTAGTCCGACTAGGACAGACAAGTCTGATAACTCATGGACTTGTCCAGTCCTTTGCAGCGGAAAAGTAGATCGGTCGACTAAAACTCTATTCTAGCATGATTCAAGCTAGGAGACAGAAGAAATGACCTAGAGCAACAAGTAGTAACAATGAGAGATTCAGGGACTTAATGAAAGCAAGTAATTTCACTAAGCAACTTATGAATCTCTAAGAAATCACAGCAACCAACCATGAGACACGAATTTGTTTCTGAAGTTCAGCACCACAAAGGTGCCTACGTCTCGGTTCAGGAGCCCACAAAGGTCGGGTTGCTCTCAAACCTAAATCCTCCCCGGACAACCACTAAGGTCAAGTTTGTCTCTTCACTATCAATCCTCATGAAGAGGAGTGCAATATAACCTTTCTGAGACTCAGCCACAAGATTGGGAGTTCTCAGACAATGCCTAACCATCTAGGGGATGAATCCCCAAGAGTAATGAACGTGAATGAGGTTATTGATGAAGACGCTAAAGTGCTCTTTCTTGAAAATCAAGGCTCGCTCAAAAGAGGGCTCCAATCTTCTCTCAAAAGCTCACGAATGAGTGAAAGGAGTGTGGGAGAGAAGAAAGAGAGTTTTTTTTACTAAAGGTTGAAAGTATATTTCGAGTATTGGAGTGGGCTACTGGCCAAATGAGGTGAGGGTGTCCTTTTATACCCCCTCACTCAGATATTACCGTTAGGGTGTCAGAGACCCATACTAGTTCGACTGAAATCTTTCAAATTCAAATTGACCTCGAGACAGGTGACCCGGACTAGTCAGCTCTGGGGTCAGACTAGTCCGACTAAGGTAAAAAAGGCAAACAGGTTAACCCGGGCTAGTCTGGCCTGGGGTCCGGACTAGTCCAACTGGCTCAATCGGGTTAGTCTGGTTGAGGTGGACTACTCCGGCCAGGGGTGGATAAGTCCGACTGGACTTGATCTAGCTCTGGCTGGGACAGTTTCTTAAAACTGGTTGACCCAAACCAGTTCGACCTGAGGCCCGGACAAGTCCGGCTAGGACAGAACTGATTAGATTGAGATTTTTGAGCACATTGACACTTTTACCAATTATTCTTCATGTCCATCTTGATAGTATGACATACTTATGGCTCAAATATAAAATGTCTTCGTGTCACAGATACGTCGCTTCTTTCTTATTTTCCCTTTTTAGATAGATATTCAAAATAGTTAAGCGTTGAATTCTTGTTTACATACTCATCCATAGTGTTAGTTATCTAATGACTTATCATCATTTATCCAAAACCCACACGTGACCTAAATGTACTTTCTGATTTGGTCACAACAGCGTCAGTAACAGCAACTTTGTGAATCTGAAATCTGATATTCCGAATGAGTCTAGTAGTGTTGTACATCGCGTGGAGATTCCCTAGGATGGCCTTTGGTCATATTCGATTTGGAACTGGTCACTAACCGCAATTCTCAGATTTGGTGCTACTTGGGAGCGAGGAGATGTATTTTCTTTTTGTCGCTCTCTCTAGTTTCATTAGCGTGGCAATTATACATACCTGATGATGATCAATACTGATGTCTGTATTTAGCTGTAACTATTTTGAAAGTTAATTAAGACCATTTGGTCGTAGCTTTCTTGAGAGTCAAAGCTACGTTTAATACATTCTTTCCATTTTCTAAAAAATGCACAAATAAGTAAATTAAGACCAGCAATGCACATTTGCCACGGCAAGCAGTTTGGTAGCGCAATGATGAATAGACTACGCGCTGTTTGGTGATCGAGTCGTGTGACCGCAAGCAAACAATGCACCGTTAGCCTACGAAAATCAACGAGGGGAGAATCAAAATCACGCGCTCATTTTTTCCTTGCAGCCGCGTCACTCAGTACAAGAAGACGGCGACATGGGTCCTCAAGTTTATCCCACCGCATCATATGGATTCAATGAAACATAGCCAGCCCGTGTAGGGTCATTCGGTTGACCGATGATTAGGGCCAAACGGAAGCGTTTCTTGGGAAGCAAAACTCTTCTTCTTGTAGTCTGCATGCAACATCGCGGGTACAACTCTCGAAGCGCACACAGTGCAATGGTATACTAGGTTGTCATGATTTTTTTAGGCTACTCCGAGGATATTATTTCATTGTTTCAAATCATGCTATGCCATCTAAAATATTTTAAAACTGTAAATAAAATAATATTTAAAATACATGATTTTATTATAGAGTTTCATAACATTAAATTCTATTTTGTTTCATTGGTGGTATATGAGATGAAATAAAATTTATTGAAACAGTGTATATCAAATTTCATATGAAACTCTAGTCTTCTCTTTTTCATAAATTCTTTATAATGTCAAAAAAAATCCTATGTGACAATTTATTTATTAAAAATAAAACTCCCATTTACAGTAGCCTTAGCTGTACTTGTCCTTGGGTGAGGATACAATAATTGCATGGATTGACTGCACTTTGGTTTGCTTTCGGCTGATACATAAATCTTGTTCGTCCTACGCTGGAGGTAACCTGCACGTGTTTGGCTTCCCTCATCCCCGTTTTATGGTCCAAGGATATGATGATTGGCCTCTGCTCTATGTCCATTTTCCCTAGCTAGCTAGTGGTGGTACCGCCTATGCAGTAAGACACGTTGGTCACATTTTACATAATTGTGTGCATTGTACCGATTACAGACATGGAATTTTGCTTTCCACAAATTCTGTGAGAACTTTCATAATTGGAGCGCATCGCATACGTGTTGGTTAACAGTTGTTCTTGTGTAACTTGTTTGTTACAACGGTATAGTACAAATTTAACGTTTGATGTGCTAACTGAGAAGTTGAGTTTCGCAAGTCTCCTGGAGGAGATGGTGAACAAGGACTACCTGAGATAGTGCACCGCATATAGTATAGTAGTTTGAGCAGAGAATGCATGATTCTATCGTTTTCGTAGCGCAGGATGTCTGGGATTTGCTTACGACCAGGATATCAACTTTGTTCAGAACGGTACCGTGATATTTGTTCGTGCATCATAATCTATACCCTATAGCAGTAAAAAAACAATGAACTAATCATACTAGCTATACGGTTCACATGCTTAAATTGATAACCGGTAGGATGTTGATTAATTTAACCCCTTGGATATAAAACTCCATTCGTTTTGAATTATTGTTTCTATAAAATAAATCTAGTTTATTTTTAAAATAAAATTGTTTTCCTAACGACAACAATTTGAAACAGATGGAGATGGAGTAAATTGATGCAGATTCTTCATCATTTTCCTAGTAATCAGATGCAAGATGCTCAGGATCAATTAACAATTTTGCAAGAAAAAAGATGCTTAGACTGTCTACAGTGGAGTCTACTATGTGGTACTCAACGACATATTTATCAGAGCGGAGGCCAAAATCGTGCTGCAGCACTATCCGGGATCCCGAATGGGATCATCAAGGATGGTATAGTGATCCGGCATTCACAGCGGATGAAAGGCGTACGCTACGGCACCTGGGATCGGCATCGACGGTTTGTTCACACCAAGGGAAGCTCCGCCCACACCACGAGGAGAAAAAATGAGGAAAGAAAAAAGGTAAGGGGAGGGAAAAAC
>VSTD030003228.1:0-11090 GCA_008808055.3 Sporobolus alterniflorus | reverse complement strand
CTGGGAAAATGGGACGAGTCATTGGTAGAAAGGGATCATCGATTATGGCTGTGAAAGAATCTTGCAAGTAAACATCCGAAGATTGTTTCTTAAATGTCCCATGCTTGATGCTGTTAAATGTGATTAATCTTGTATCTGTTTCCTGGCTCATCTCTGCAGTGTTGAAATCCATATCGGTGGTGCTAAGGGACCTCCAGACACGGTAAGTTTCCAGGAACCTTGTTCGTCACAAACTGTATGTTCATCAGTCACTGGACAGTCATCCTCAACTTTGCTGAATTGCTGACCTAACCTTCTTGGTTGAGTAAATGAACTGCAATAGCTACGGAAGAGAAATCTGCACAAAAGAGCATGATTTAGTGGTACATGTGAATATTGGTCCGATATGTGTTGTTTGGCTAAGGTGATTGATAATTAATGAATAAGGCGTCGTTCGGTTATTCCGGTCACCACGAGGAACTAGGTGGAAAGAGCAGGAAAAAATCCGCAGATGATTTGCAAAGGAAAAATTCCTCTCCATTCCTGCCCAATCCTTGTCTCATCTGGAATAAACGAACGAGGCCTAATGTGGATCTGGGCAGGGCTTGGATGCATATGAAACTTCTCTCATTATGCAATCCTATAAACGCCTGCCCTTCAACGGTTTAATTTATTTCCAGCTATATGCAGCTGCAAGGGTTAGTGTAATTTCTGTTAAGAGCGTTAGTGTAGATAATGAGATTACACTAGGTGGTTCTTCCTAACTCTGGAAAAATAGCAGAAGGGTTTTATAGTTTCTATTCTCTTTGTGAGAATCTCCAATTATTCAACAGTGATAAACCAGATGAGCATATATTGTTAAGTGTCACCTATCCTTATTTTTCTGTGTTAAATATAGGTGTTCATCATTGGACCAGTGAAGGAAGTCAGGAAGGCTGAGGCCATCCTCA
Organism: Sporobolus alterniflorus; assembly: GCA_008808055.3. Taxonomy (NCBI): domain Eukaryota; kingdom Viridiplantae; phylum Streptophyta; class Magnoliopsida; order Poales; family Poaceae; genus Sporobolus; species Sporobolus alterniflorus. Next base: position 10,161 of record VSTD030003228.1, on the reverse strand, counting down.
GAGGCCGAATGCTGGAGTTCTAGAGATCTGCTACCCTTCGTGAGGCGGGCTTCAAATGCTTTATCTTTGGAAAAGGGGGGTATACAAAACTGTATGTGGTGCTATGTGTCTGGATATCGGAAATAAAGGAATTGAAGGCAATATGGTAGTGCTCTTCATGATCTCCTGTGACCCACCATCCTGTTAAAATTTCTGCCCTCTGATGCTTGACTTTTACCAGGTCTTAGCTTAACTACCTCTAATCCTATATATTTGCATTAAACATGGTGGCAATAGCTCTAATCATGGCTTTCGTATTCATTCTATCATAACGATTAGGTCAGTTGCACAAGATTGTCTGGAGAAATGCGTATCATGTTTTTAATGCTGATGGCAAGTTGGGAACTGGGGGCACATTGACTATTTGCTTGGGGGTCCAAAAATATATTGTTTCAAAACCTGATGACAGTAGTCTTGTGATAGTGCTACTAGTGTGTTTGATAGTCAGCAACAACTTCTCCAAACTCTTTAGGACTTCAGTTTCTGGCTATTCTCCGATGCTTCTGAAGTTATTCACCCCATTTGTTTGGTTCTTTCACTTGAAAATGATCTTGTTTGGGTGCAGGCTTTTGGTGTTTTGGCCCTAAAATGGTAGATCAACAAAACTTGTGGAACTCGTTAGTAATAAGAACCTATCTTCTATATCTTACATGAAATGCATGTATGTTAGTGGTAAATATTTGTATTTTATAACCGCTAACACCCCCTAAAGATGTGAATGTGATAGGAACCAAATGGGTTTTCAAAAACAAACAGGAAGATGATGGTGAGGTTGTGAGGAACAAGGCTCACCTTGTTACTCAAGGTTTTAGTCAAGTAGAAGATCTAGAGTTTGGGGAAATATTTGCTCATATTACTCATCTTGAGGCCATTATGATTCTTTCAGCCTTTGCCGCATCCAAGGGATTCAAACTCTATCAAATAGATGTGAAAAATGTTTTCCTAAATGGTGTCATTTATGAGGAAGTGTTTGTTAGGCAGCCCCTAGGTTTTGAGAACCCCAAGTATCCTAATAGAGTGTACAACCTTTCGAATGCTTTGTATGGGCTTAAGCAAGCATCGCAGGCATGGTATGCTAGAATTAAAACCTTCTTGCTAGAGCATGGGTATGTGATGGGGAGCGTAGATAAGACCATTTTTACTCTTAAGCATGGCAATGACTTTTTACTTGTTCAGATTTATGTGGATGATATCATTTTTTGTGGCTCTTCTCATGTGCTTGCTTGTGTCAAATTTTAAAGAAATGATGAAGAAGGAGTTCTAGAAGTCCATGATGGGAGAACTAACATTTTTCTTAGGTATCCAAGTCAAGCAAATAAAGTAAGATAACTTCATATATCAAGCTAAGTACACGAAGGACTTGATGAAGAAGTTCAACATCGCTGAGTTCAAGCCCGTGTCAACACTGATGAGCACGGCAATGATGCTGGATCCAGATGAAAATGACAAGGTGGTTGATCAAAGAGAGCACAAAAGCATAATTGGCTCCCTCATGTACCTCACAGTGACATGGCCGGACATTTAATTCGTTGTGTGCCTATGTGCGTGCTTTCAGGCTTTCCCACGCTCTTCACATCAGACAACAGTTCAACAAATCTTCAGGTATCTCAAATACATGCTTGAGTTTGGGATTTGGTATTCCGCTTCTTCATTGATTGATCTTGTTGACTTTTCCGATGCTGATTTTGTGGGTTGTGAGATTGACCAAAAGAGCACTTCTAGTACATATCATTTTCTTGGATCTTCTCTTATTTGTTGATCCGCTCACAAACAATCTTTTGTCACACAATCCACCACAGAATCCAAGTATGTAGCTGCAGCTAGCTGTTGCTCCCAGATTCTTTAGATAGTGCATACTATGAGAGATTATGGAGTGACCTACAAGAGTGTACCCCTCATGTGTGATAACTCTAGTGCCATATGCCTAGCCCAAAACCCAGTTTTCCATGGGAGAGCAAAACACATAAAAGTGAGACACCATTTCTTGAGGGACCATGTTAAGAAGGGAGATATAGTGATGAAATACATTGAGACAGAGATGCAGCTGGCTGACATTTTCACCAAACACCTTGATACTTCTCGCTTTGTTGCTTTGCAAGCGGAACTTGATGTTTGTCATCCATATGACTTGGTTTGATGGGGCGCTTGTGTTTTACCTTGTATATACTCCATCTTCTTTTCATCGCATTGCATTTTATCATATCTACCTAAGTTATCTATTGCTTCACCTGTTGTACTAGTTTGTATTTGATTGATTATGCTAGTCATTATGCTGGTGAGTAGAAATGAGATGTGAAACTCTTTTGCTAGACCATGCTAGATAACGTGTCATGATTGCAATGTTGAGCACATGCTAAAACTTGACAACTCAATTAAATTGATATTATTCACCACTTGTATAAGTCCTTTTATCTTGATTGGGACTTAATTTATGACTTACTGGATAAGTCTTGATTTGAGCAACTTTTGTTAGAGGAGTGAAATCATTTGCCAAATGTTTAGCTCATGATGGGACTTTGAGGAGGTGTGAGCCTCTTGTGCAAAAAGTGCAATCTCATTTGTCTTGTGCTTAAAACTTGCCTAAAATTTAATTTATATCATGTGCTTAATGATAAATTCTAATATAGTGATCTCAAAGCACCAGAGTGTTTGTCGTACCCAGTCGTGCGACCATCCGCGCGTTCTAGAGATCATTTAAGGAATGTCCAATACGCTGATCTCAAAGCTCTGGTGTGTTTGCCATATCCAGTCATGTGACCCTCCGTGTGATATAGAGATCATTTGAGGACTTAAAACGAGTAAAATGTTGAACTTAATTGTTTATTCACTTGCATGTTTACTCACTTGTACTAACTAAGTTCTTAGCTGCATATGTGAGCGTTTGGTAAAGCACACATCTCAAATCTTTGTTGATCTCCTTGAAATGATGCCTAGCGAGTTTATATATGCTTATTTTGGTTGAGATAGGAGTTCTTATGCTTATGGTGGACTTGGTTATTCATTTCACTTCATATTTTAGCTCATGACTACTTGCTTGTTGTTTGTATGGTCTCGTTGTGAGAATTCACACTTATTTTTGTAAGCCTTAGCATAATGGTTGAGTATAGTCGCTTAAATACCTGCTTGCATACCTTGTGAAGCACCGCAATTTTGATCTTATGCATAGCATCTTATGCTTCTCTTGGATTGTGTTTCATGAGTTCATTGCCAAAGGGGGAGAGAATGTGTACAAAGGTGATTGAACTCTTTTGCTAACCATGATGGTTTCTTAATTTGGGCCTCAAAACTAAGTGCGCTACAATTTGTCGGTTGTGCCACAAAACCAATGGGAGGATGAAGACGGCGCGGGACACACATCGAGATCTAGCAGCTTGCTTCGGCTGGAAGCGAGTCGTGCTAGGATTTTCTAGTCTGGCCTTAAGACTAGTGGAGGCACGGCGCAGATGGTGCACGTGGGCTCATCGTGGAGGTCACGTAACGATGAAGCTAAAGACATACGGGTCAATGCAATGACCTGCATCGAACTTTTCTGCCCCAACTTTACTATTTTTACTGTATTAGACATAGACATTTTAGTCTTTGGTTGGGCATATAAATAGGATCTGACGGTAGTTGTCTAATTATCATTTCTTCTATTATCATTTTGCATTTTTTTATTAGAGAGGGTGAGTTAAGATATAAACTTTTTTATTTCAATAATTAAATGAGGGAGGGATGGTGGAGTAAAATTTCTGATTTTTGTTCGTGGATTTCTTTCCCATTTTGCTTTGTGTTTGTGTTGTGCTGCTCCTAGATCTGAGCGTGTTTTCGATTTCATTGCCAGCCTTCGTTCTTGCTCGGTACTCATATCTGAGGCAGTTTTCTTGTCTTAGTGCCTTGTTCTCGTGAGCTATGGCGGTCAAGTGCCAGTCTTTGTTGGTAGCTGAGGCCTCACCTCGCTACCCATGACCAGTTCACCACTCAGGAATTCGGGTCCGCAGGTCCGTGCCGCCGAGAGAGCTCTCGATTTCCGGTCGAGATTTTCCTCCCGCGGTGGTCCGCCCGTGTCGGTTTTTGTTTTGCCGCCCAAGATCTGAGATTTTTCCTTGTTCGCATCTCTCGGTCGCTCTTCGTGGGCAGTGTGTTCACCGGTTGGGCCTCGTTCTTTGCCGCCCGCTTCGAGTTCCTTGGCACGGCTGGAGAAGCTCGCCGCTCTTGCTGATCTGGTTCTTCCTGTTCGAAGCATGCCTGTTCTCGTCCGCCGCCAGGCGTTCGGCCGGGTTCGGCTTCTCGCTCGCACTCCATCACAGCAGTTTTCCTTTGCCCTGGTTTCGATCCCGCGTCAAGCTGTTATGCCCGCACCAATCCGGTCTCTGCTTTTTGCTGTGACCGCCGGTGGAGTTTCTCGGTCGTAGTCTCCGTCGAGCGGATCTGAAATTCTTCCTGTGCGGTTTGAGGTTTCCTTGTGGAGGCGCCGTGTCCTGCTCTCAGCTTGCCGCTTCCAGATTAGGAGGTTCGGTTCCGTGTTCTGCTTTTTGTATGAGCTCATGTTTGATTTCTCGTGTTTGTTCCTTCCCCCAGTGCATCGCCCCTGGCTTGTGAGCATGTGAGCTTTGTTCCTGACCAATGGTGCTCGTGAATCATCTCGTTCTGTCGCAGGGAATCATTTGCTTGGTGGTTGTTCTGGTGCGGTGGCAGGAGTCAGTTCTTGCGTGTTTTTTTTCTAAGATCTTCTCTAGTTCACAGCTGCGCATGCGGGAACCGGCTTCTTCCGTGCTGAGTTCCCTACGCGTCGGGTCTCGCTTGCTGTTCGTGGCTTGATGCGAAATTTTTGGTTGAGATGGAGTGATCTGCCTTGTGCCTTCGGACCAAGACCGCTGTGAGGTCTGCATCGTGTTTTTAAGGCAGGCTCCGGTCACAAGCTGTTTGCTTTTTGTTTCCGCTGCGTCTCAATAGTTATTAACCCAGTGTCAATAGTTATATGGTCGTGATCAAGTTAGAAGAGATATGCATTTAGTCTATTTTAGATATAGGGGTAGTTATCTCGAATAATTTTAATTGACTCTCATTCATCCCTTCTTATTGTCTTATCCGATCCTTCAGTAACCATTCAATATTTGATATTATCATTCCATTGACTAATAAAGTAGTCAACGTCATCCTCAAAATCATAATGAACATAATGAAAGTTACATTATTACAGAATAACTGCAACAAACAAGAAGCACTCATTTTTGAGAGTATCGTGATGATTTGAATCAATTTTAAGCCTTACAAGGGAACCACCTGACAATATGACACACGTAGGTTATGAAGACTCCATGAGTGGCAACAATTCACAGTGTGATATCTCGACAGATATCCGTGGGTGGCCCGTGCAATATCCATATGACATCCCAAAGGTATGATAGGATAACTTTTGTCTCGGTGATCAATGAAGCTACTAAGTTTGTGAGACCTCATAAATCTCGTATGCGCATGTACATAATCGAACTTACTCACTGTGGTCAAGTGATTAGCCGTTAATCAACTCAGGTGGGGCCTACCACCTTTGAAACTCTGAACATGAAATCTTTCCACTCTAGACCTTTCCATCCAAAATTCTCTAATTTCCTCTAATTGCCCTATCTGATCTCATACTTATGCCACAATCTAATTCCTACTCATAAACCACGTAGGACCTCCATCAAGAGAGGGCCCTATCGCGTGTGGTTTTTGACCACTCGTCTTCTACCAATAGCCTACACTATTAAGCATAGGCATTCTAATGTTAACTTGCTTTCATAGGGGTTAACAAGGTAAGTAGTAAGGGTGAACCGTAATGCGGCTAGGGTTTCATCGAATTCCTCAACATAATGCACAAGCATGACATAAAGTAAATTATTTCAAAGCAAAAATTTATAAGAAAGATAATGCATGGTGCTTGCCTTGCTCGAGAGAGAAAAGGTTAGCTTCGATGAAGCTTGACGATTGTTCTCCCCTGAGGGCTTATTGCTCGAAAGCAAGTTAGTTCCTATATCGCATGTTATTCTAGATTGTTAATGGAAACTCAACAAGGAGAAGCAACTAGGTTAACCTATGGCTCATGAGCTCCTTAGGGTACTTAAGAAGTAGCTTTAATCAATTTCTGTCATTAACTCCTATGAGTTAACCATAACCAAACCAAAAGGTATGGGGTTTAAACCATCTCAAACACCGCTAATGACATGGCATAAGGGTGTTTTATAGGTTTAAAAAGGTTATTAGAAGTGTTCATGGCAAAACCATGACATGATTAAGTGTCATTACCTTAAGTACTTAAGGCTTAATATAATCAAGGTGAAAAGATGTCAAAAATATAGCCAATCCTCATGAATAGGGGGTGATAATATTTTTGCCATGATGAGATAGATCAGAAAAAATTTGGTTCACGATCCACAAATTTTGGAGTTCTAAATAATTAAGTGTGAATAAATCTTGAATTAATAAGGTTTAACAATTCAATCCATAATTATTAATAATGAAATAATTATTCCATAGAATAAGTTTGAATTCAAATAACAGAATTGATTTTATATTTTTATCGAATTTATTTGAATTACTATAAATTTTGAAGTTTGAATCATATTTGAATTAATTCAAATAGAAAAAGGAAAAAGTCACTTTGACAATGGGCCAAGCCCAACTTGGCTTCCAGTCCGGCCAAACTCGGCCTCAAGGCCCAAGTCGAGGCAGGGGAGGATCTCCCATGGCGGCACCGACCCTGACTGACCAAATCCGATCGGCCGGCGGCGAGGGGCCAATGGGTGTGGGTCGGCGAGCTTGCCGGTGATACGAGGAACCCATTTGGGGGGTTTCACAGGTGGAAGTCACTGGAGCGGGCAGTCGACGATGGTGAGCTCGGGCAGAAGGGGAACGTCGATGGTGGCATGGACGAGAGGTCGCCGACGGTGAACTTTGGGTCGGAGAGGATCGTGCCAAATAGGGTCTAAGTTGGTGCCAAACATGACCTTAGAAACTAAGAATCTGATTTTAAAAATCGGACAATAAAATGACCTATTTGAAGTCCCTCTAATTTCTAAAAGAGATTTGCTCCTTAGATGTCAACTTCAAGTTTGCTTGTAAGTCAGATTTTAGAACAATGAAAACAATAAAAATGTAATGTTAGAATAATGGAAATTTTGAAAAAAGTTTACATATATTCTTTCAATCCTACCCCACTCATCTTTTTAGCAGTTGAATTTTTCATGTTATGGGAACGAGCATAGGCGTTATAAAAATCATACGCCTCTTGTTTAGTATAGAACATCGTACAAATCTTTACTGGCTTGTCTTTAGTAGAATTTGTCACCCGAGTGGATTCAATGGAGTAAAACATGTATTGTGTTTAGTATATTATGAGTTAAATTTAAGGAAAAATGAATAGAGTAAAATTGTTTGTATTGAGTATTTACACTATGAAATGTGATGCAACGGAAAACTTAAGAATTGTAACTCCTTTGTTCATGTGTTACCAGGAAGATTGTTTGTCACAAAGTGATTTGATGATGAATTTTTTTCTTTCTTGAGGGTCCATTGTAATTTGGCGGAGCAGGGTCTCCTGAATTGTTTTAGTCAATACAGAGGATGCCCTTTTGTGCATCAACTAAAATCTGGATTGTTCCTGTCCGAATCAAGGGATGCAACTGCTGATTCTCCTCCCGACGGATCTGGGCTCTTTACTCCATGACCAAAGGCGCCGGCTGTCCGCTGCAGCCTTGGGTTAGACGTCAGTGAAGTGCAGGACCCCACCATCCATCCTTCTTTGGCGCAGCTTGGCTGAAAGGAAAAGTGAAGAGGCCACTCCGCTTGGCGTTCGGAACTCAACAGAACCCACTCTACCCCACAAATGTGGCCCACGGACAGGCACCACTCGCTTTCCCTCCTAAGGCTGTCCAAGCTCCCTCCCGTATCGGAAAAGAAGAGCTGGAGATGTGGGACCCACTATCTTCATGCCTGGAAAAACTCCCGTCTCCGGCGGCTTCCGTATTTAGCACCCTAAAAAATCATCGCACCGGTCGGTCCACCTCGCACCGGTCCTGCTCTGTGACCCAACGCCGGTCGCTCACTTCCGCCTCGGCCTTCTCGCGCCGGTCCTCCTCACACACTTCATCGAGTGGAGTTCGACGAAGGCGACCTCGGGGCGCTGCTGCGCGTGCTTGACTCCGGCCCATCCGTCGAGCTCGCCCTCGAAGTCCTCACCCTTGACGGAGACTGACAGCCCGACGTTCCGCACGGACGGCAACGGCGAGGTGCGAGACCAGGAGAGCATGACAAGGTCGAGGTGCGTCTCGTAAACGGAGGTGGCCGACGCCTGTCGCCCGCTTCCACCTCGACACGCTTCTGCCTTGACGCATGTCACCCGCTTCCACCTCGACACGCTTTCGCCTTGGCGAGCCGATCGCCACACAGACGAAAGGGGGGCGCTGCTCCTCTCCCAGTGTTTTCGGGAGGGGTTGCTGGAGACGAAATAGTGGTGCTCGCCCCGTAAAAACCGAATGGGGAGGGTGATGGGGCGACAGCTAACTGACAGTTTGTGGCCAGTAGCTGTGGTCCCGTACTGTCAGTTTGGGTAGAAATCTGCCGTCATGGCGCGTGCTTCTCGGGCACGACGGCCCCAGCTTTACAGCTTTCCTTCCCGCGGAAGCAAATCCTATCCGTCCGTTCGTTCGCTACCACCTCATGTGATGTGCTCTTTCCCTCGCTTTCCCCACTCCACCCCTCCCGCCGCCAATGACGCCGCCGCGTTCCCCGCCTCCAGCCGCCGTGGAAGAAGATCTCGTGCAGATCCTGCACGCGCTCCTACCGCCGCTCCTTCTGGCGGCAACCTCAGTCAAGGCGCTCCACTCCCGGTGGTGCACTCTCCACGCCACGCTGCTCGCGCTCCAGTCCTCACTCGCCGCCGCACCCGCCTCTGCTGCGTCCCACCCGCTCTTCGCAGACCTGGTGGCGTCGCTCCTTCCGGCTCTCCGCTCCCTCCACGCGCTCTCGGCCCGGTGCCAGGACCCCGGCCTCCCCGGCGGCCGCCTACGCCTTCAGAGCGACCTCGACATGGCTGCTTCCTCGCTCTCCCTCCTCTTCCACGACCTCTCGCTTCTCCTCCGCTCGGGTCTGCTCTCCGTCGACTCAGCGGGCTCCTCCCCCCACGCCATCGTGCTGCAGGTGCCCGCTGCCGCGGCGTCGCGCTCCGACAAGTCGCTCTTCGTCCGTGACGCTTTTGCGAGGCTCCAGATCGGGGGGCTTGACCTCAAGCACAAGGCACTCGGGTCCCTGCTGGACCTGCTCGGCGACGACCCGGCTGCGGAGGCCGCGCAGGTCGTTGCTGCCGTGGGGGACGTCGCAGCGCTGCTCCGCCTGCTCGACGCGTCGTCACACTCAGCGCTGCGGGACCGCGCGGTCGCCGCTGTGGCGCACCTCGCCACCGCCTGCGCTGCGTCACGGAGAGTGGTGTTCGACCAAGGTGGCCTCGGGCCGCTGCTGCGCGTTCTTGACTCTGGCTCGGCGCCAGCCACCCGGGAACGCGCCGTGGCGGCTATTGTGGCAATCACTGCCGACGCCGGTAGTGCGTGGGCTCTATCGGCGTATGGTGGAGTGTCCATATTGGTTAATGCATGCCGTCCTGGTTCTGGATCCTCGGCTGTGCATGCACTTGCTGTGGCGGCGCTGAACAATGTGGCTTCCATTGATGATGTCCGCTCGGTACTGGTGGAGGAGGGCGGTTTGCCGGTTCTTGTTGATCTTCTTGCCTGTGGGACTGCTGCCACGCAGAAGGGTGCTGTGCTCTGCCTCTTATCACTTGCTTCCATGGGAGACCACGAGATGCGGAGCCAGATTGTGCAAGCAGGTGCCTTGCCCCCACTTTTGCAAGCCCTGCACATTGCCTCTGACCAGGATCTCCAGGATTGTGTATTGCGTGCTATCCATGCACTTACCTCCATCCCTGCTGCTGCCAGAACCCTCTGTTCATCCCCACTCTTCTTCGCACAACTTACAGACCTCATATGCCGCTGTGGTAGCATCATGTTACAACAAGTGGCTGCTGATATGATTGCTGACCTTGCGCCTTCTGTAAGCGATGATACTAAGCGGTGTATGGCACCGTGCATCAGTACACTGGTTAAGATG
>VSTD030003226.1:0-11091 GCA_008808055.3 Sporobolus alterniflorus | reverse complement strand
AGATAGATCTATCATAGCAATGAACAGGAAACATTATAACAGATTATCTAACAAAATCATGCCTACGAATATCAACATATTAAATATGTAAGACATGATTTGAGAGCAGGAACGGTACGTGACTTGCGGTTCCTTGACGATGACGACCGGATGAAGACGGCGATCGGCCTGACAAACTTTGCGTTGAAGGCGACGACCCTCCGCGTGAGACCGACGAAGAGGTAGATGAGCCGTGGTGAAGAACTTGATAAAGCGAGCAAGCAGTCGCAAAGATTGCTTCCCAAAACCCTTATTCGGCCTCTCCCGGTGCAGGATCGCTGAGGACGACGGTTTCGGAGACCTGCTCTCCCGATCGTAGATGCACGTCGACGAATGCGATGAAGTAGCCTCGGTGGCGCAGCAACAGTAGCGACGAAACCTATAGATGTTTTGTTGTTTTCGTGGTTGTTGGTCTATTCCTATTTCTGTGGCGGCCGCACGTATATATAGGAATGACCTGCCTAGGGTTACAGCGTCCCGTAACCGACTAGGTCTATCTCTATCAAACGTATTAGACACGGACTCGTAGCAAAATAAACAGCAAAAGGAGGCCGCGGGCATGCGAGGCTTTGGGCCGGATTTCGGTGCACTATTCACACGCACGTCGGGCACGTGTGTGTTTCTCCCTTTCTCCTCTGCTCCAGACACTTACAAGTACATAGAGAGCAACCCACCGTATAAGTAGGCTTCCCTTCATCTCCACTAGTAAGGTGGGACTAAAGAGTTACCACCCACCATGCATGAATGGGTCTTTGAGATTTATTAGGAATTATTGGAATTTTCTATGGGTCAAGACCAATAATTCCAATAGTATCTGGCCCTTTTCTGTTGGTTACATTGTGTTACTATTGTGGTTAGGTCTTACAAATGTATTCCCTCCTCCCCCCGGTTAATAATACTTGATTTTAGGACGGGATGCACAGTCCAAAACACACCTATTAGTATCAGCCAAAAGATTTTTAGTGAAAATGAACTTGTGTCCTGTATATATCTTACTGTTTTAGTGGTATGGTTAAGGAAATGATACAGGGTCTACTGCCTTGTTTTTTGAGATGATTTGTTTCATCGTCTGCAGTGGTGCATGCTTTTTTGGGTGTAAAACTGTATATGTTATTTTATCTAGGCTTCTTTCTTTCAATATACTTAGCAAACACATGCAAGTTCAGGGACTTATGTGGCTCAAACATGCAAGCTTAGGTGCTATCAACTATGGCACTCGTCATTGATCATCCTTGAATATAGTCAGTAATTTAGCTCTTAATCTCCTCAATCCACCGTACATCCTAGCTTCTGGCATTTCTGGCATGGTTACTGTGATACCGTCTGTAGGTAGTTGAACTCACCTCTTCGGTTAGGGTAGACTTGGTCTATTTACTTTATGAATTGCTATTCTGGTATATGTCTCGTTTTGTTCTGTGGATTCTGGTTGTTCAGCTCTTCTATTCTTGATTTCCAAACTATTTTGTTCGTAGTGGTTGTTTGTTGGCTAGTATCTGTCACTTTTTTGTTGGTTCCGTCGTGTTACTGGTCCACATAGGTCTTATAAATGTATTCCCTTTAGTTGATAATACTTGTTAGGACAGGATGCATAGTCCAAAATACACCAATTATTATCAAATACATCAGAGGGAGTAGTATATTATTTGAGCCAAAAGATTTTTTTCGTAAAAATTAACTTGTATGCATCTTACTATTTTAGTGGTATGGTTGAGGAAATGATTTGGGGTCTACCGTCTTGTTTTTGGAGATGATTTGTTTGCCTGCAGCGCATGTTTCTTGTGCGTAAAACTATATATGCTATATAATCTAGGTTTCTTTTGCTCTATGGTTTTAATATGTATGTATTGTTGTTTGATTACATCATCAACAATTATAATTGATAGGAATTAGTTGTTTCTGTATATTTAATATTTTTACACGGATTTATAACTAGATTTCTTTCAATCTACTTAGCAAGCAGATGCAAGTTCAGGGATCTCTGGTTAAGACATGCAAGCTTAGGTCCTACCAACTATGACTCTCATCATTGTTTTTGTTTTAATAGATAGGATTGTGAATTTCACTCTGCTTCCCTTTCTCCATTGTCCTGGTTCCATTGAAAAGTGACCCTAGGCCCCTAGGTCGATGTGTCAGTCAGACATGAACTATCTTATTATTTGATGTTGAACGGAATGATTAATCCTGTTCCATATATGGACGTGTTTATTCACTGGTAAAAATGAATCAGTTCACAATAGAAGTTTTGGCTCAAATGGTCTAAGTATGTATTTCATTTTCACTTACCTGTTTTGCTGATGCATCTAATAGACTACTGTTTGGTTCTAGTGCTATATTTAGTTGTAACTTCAAGAGAAGCCTTGTAAAATAACATAAAATAATTTCCATGAGCTATATAGGGACTGATTTACCTGTATTGATAATCAATAAGAGTCCAGGGTGGTGTTTGGAAACTTGTGGCATGAGTGCTGCTCAGGGGCTTAAGCTCTGTAACTATTGTTTCGTTGTTGAAACCGTCATTTACAGACTTATATTATGGCTTTAATTTGTGGTGGTACTATAGAATCACTGTGTCTGCTAATGCATTTTCTCTTATTTTTCCCATTTGTTTCGAGATTCATGATCATGTGTATCCCACATGATTCACATTTTCATTTTTCAATTTTCAATCATTTTTCTTCTGTTATTTTTTTGCAAGTAATACTTAGCATGTTTGTACTTTTAAGAATTGTTCATGCTCATCTAGCATTAACTAGTCTAGAATTAGGTGTAGTAGCTACATCACGAGCTCATTTTTCTACGACCCTAACTGGTATTTACTTGAATGATGCTACAAATCGTACGGTCGCTTGCTGTCTTCTCTGCCATGGACTGAGATCGCGTGCCAGCTATATGTACATAAGTTCTTGGTTAATTTGGTTGTCAAGAATCATATCCTGTTTTGGTTATTCTTTTTTAATTCATGCATTTTCTTGTTGCCGATACCCTCTTGTCTGTCATAGCTGCTAAAAAAGGCTGCCTAGTGCACATAGCTCTCGCTTGGGTAGGATCTAAAAAGGACACAACTACTTTGAATCATATGTTCAGTCTTTTCCTTCATTTCTTCAAGAGGCTGTTTTTGGAAGATACAAAGGACTGAGCTATGCCTCATGCCAAAGATCTAGTTTGGTAATTGTGTGAAACAGGAGGTTTAGAGCCAGGGCCTTTGGCTAACTTTTTGCCGTCTAGTAAATGATAATGCTGTACCTTATATAGATGGCCCGACACGTCTGTTCCAAATGGCCAGATACTGCTGTTACCACGGACTTATTTTGTTGGAACAATTAAGAAGCAAACTATTGCTGACAGCTTAGCCACGGACTAGCTACTCTTCGGCGTGTTGATATTGTGGGCCCACGCGCAACTCTGACAATGCATATGTTTCTTTAGAAAACTAATGCATGCTACGTATGGGCTACTGCTATGGTAAATCCAGAGTAGGAATGGTTTGTGTAGTACTATTTCAGTGAGAAACTTGCATATCTGATGCGTAGGCAAACACATAGACTTGCAACCTGCTTCCGAAAAGAATCATCACGTTAAGTACTTTTGTCTTCTAAAATTTGAACCATGATATTATTGTCTGACTATCAACATAATTCTAGTCAATCATGCGCTTGTTTTTAAGTTCGTCCGACTAATCATGATTAGTCACAACTAATCAGCTATATCAGTTTGGTAAGGTCGACACAGGCCTTGGAGCGACTGGACAACTTACTGATGAGTTATCTGACTAATCAAGTGACTCGGGTGATTAGTCAACATCTTATGTCGAGAATGATTTACTGGCCAGATCAGATTGGGTCAGTAAATGTTTATTCAGCTCAATAGCCCATTAGATTTCAGATTAGTCAGTTTTAAATTGAGATTTATTATCACTTAATTTCATGCTATTTTTATGTTGTTTTGAACTGTAAAATACATAGTTTATATATGTATAATACCCAAGTCATCCTATATCATTTTTTTTGGACCTGGACGACTTAGTTTACATATCGCGTAAGTCGTCTGATATATCACATAAGTCGATTTAGACTCACTGACTTAAAAACGTGGAGACATGCAAACCATTTTGTTTCTGTTTCTATCAGCCATGCTCATTCTTTATCTTCGCTAATTAAAATGAAAAAAAAATCGCTAGGCCCTGCAAAAGATTTTTTTGTCAAAGCATGTCACTTTACTGCTGTCGGCACTTTTAATCCATCAAATCCTAGTGCTAGACCTGGTAATGTTAGAATTCACAAGGTTATATTATATGTGGGTAAGCTGTAGTGCTGTGGTTGGGACAGATCGAGATTGCTTACGCCTTTCTTAGCATCAGGTATCTTATCGTTTCTATGCATGCCTCCTGGAAGCATGACTCCACCTTGTCAGTTATTAACTTTGTGCTTATATAATTTAGAAAGACAAGCTTTTGTCGCTCCGTATTAAATGGTCAGTTACAAAATATCTTGGTTGGCTGGGTCCTTGTTTCACTGGACAGCATAGTTTTTTTTAAGGCGTTGCTTAAGTGGTAAGGTACCTGGACAAGTCAAGGCATCTGCTCCGCCTTGAAAATTGAAATCTAGAATAAGGCGTCCACCTTGCCGGTGAGGCGTCACCTTGAGCGCTTAGGGCGGCCTTAAAACGTCTGTATGGTGATGCCCTAAGGTTGGCTCGCTGCTAGCCGGTCAAGACGGCGAGGCAGATGGCCGAGGGCGGGCACAGCAGAGGCAGCCTTAGCTACCTGCACGCAGTAGGGGTGCGGCACTGGCACAGAAGGGGCTCAGGTGCAAAGCAGGGGCGCGACATGCGGAGCAGAAGGTGCTTCGATAGGGAGGATGGCATGGAGCAGGGGTGTGGCGTCAGAGCAGAAGGATGGTGAGGAGTTCTGGACGGCGGCAGTGGTGAGGATTGAGGACTCCTTTTAATAGTTGGAGCCGGCTAGGGTTTACTGGTTTGGTGAGCTATGGAGGCTTTGTGGGCCATTTTTAAGCACGACCCAAGTTTTTTTCTATCATTCGGCCTAGAACTTCTACGGCTCCACAATTTCTTATGTCTATTTTCCTATATTTAAGACCTGCCTCGCCTTACTATTTAAAAGGTAAAAAGGGGTAGAGCGCTTAACTCACCTTAAAAACTATGCTGGATAGTTTTGGTGGTTTTAAGGTTCTAGATTGTTAGTCTGAGTCTGATATCATTTTAAACTACGTGGGGAAAATAGAAACTGAACATGTATGGAAACGAATGATCAGGAAAACTATCTTATATTGAGCGGATTTTTGCATGAATCACTGTGCATTCCATTGGCAACCGTTGGTCATTCCGTCTAGTGCAGATGGAGTCTAGTAGTTTCATGTAAAATCAATGGTTTTTAGCATTAAATAAAATGCTGTATTGCATTTATTATTTGCAATATGATGTCAGAACTAGTGAACTATATCGTTATTACTAGATTAGGATTTACCATCATTGTGGAAAATCTGTTCACTATGTTGCCGGAGGCATAAATTTTTTGTTGTCTTTTCGTAAGGCTAACTTCTCATATTTAAACAGGTCTGGCATCATAAGTTGTGTCGTTATCATGTTTGAGTTTCTGCTATCTTGGTTGTATGACCAGCCTTTTAACTGATTGAAAAGAGTCTTAGGTACTAAAATTGGTTGTGCCATGGGGAAACTGTGATGACCCTGTTATTGGTTCCTGCTGCTATTCTTTTGTAAATGTTTCTTGATTGCATTCCTTTTTTGAAACATGCAAAAATGTCATGGTTTCATCTTAGAAGCTGTTCTGACCACTGCTCTTATTTGCCTGTTGTAGGTATGAGTAAAATGGGAATTAACGATAATAAGTTTGGGGAGCAGAAGAGCCATCACCGCTGCAGGCGCAAGAAGCATGATGTGAGGATGTTGGATACCTTAAGATGAAAATTACATATGACATGTCTAAAAATAGATAAGTTGTAGCAGAGCTGTTAACCAGTAGATACAGTAGTTAATTAGGATATGTTCATTAATAATTGTCTCATGTTCATAAATAACACACATATAATTAGGACATACATAATATATATCATTAACCTATTGATATATTGTCATCAAAGTATTTGTAATACTATCACGTAAAGCATTTATGCCACTCTCCTCTTGTTCATACAATTGTGAATAAGAAGATGTTGCGTCTTCATGACTTGGGCTTCGATTTTGTTTTGGCGTTATGTATTTTCATCTCTGCATAATTTTGCAGTGTATATGAGATGATATCACTGCATTACACAATTCTCTATTCTGAAAGCCAATTCAATTTTTTTCTGCTTGCAAAGCAAGGAAGTGTAAAAGCATGGGGGCTATGATGGTGGCATGATATCAAGGTAGCAAATGTTGCAACATCAATGCCTGACTAATGGCCATCTGGTGTGATAACAATGTAGTGGCCTCCAAATAAATCGAAGATTCCTGGTATTTGATTTGGGTACATGATTGTGGCACCAATGTGCAGGGACAAAAGAAGATGAAAAACTGAAAATTACCTCCTTTTCTTCCAAACTACACTGAATGTGAAGTTGAAAATGATTTGTTCTCATCTACAAATATATCCAAAATTTATATCTAGGAACTTTTGTCAGTCAAACTCAAATTTGTTTTTCCTTCCACAGAAATGCAAGATTAAACCTAACGTTGTGACTTTCAGGGAAAAGATGTTGTGGCCAGAGCGTCAAAACCCCACGGAAGCTGCGGATCAAAGCATGCCCGGTGCATTTAACCAACAATGCTCCTTATCTTTTATTTTGAATCTTTGCTTTATGTTCTATCTTTTTTATTGTGCATTAAGTCTATAGGAATTATATGGAACCATAGTTGCATTAAGATTAACCTTCCTGTTTATCTTTGTTAATCCTATCACTTGGCGGTTTACCATTAGTCACTGCTATGCTTAGAGGATGGACTATGATAAAAGTCGAGTGGAGGAGTCCCACTCGCAAGATTAGGGTTTGATCTATTTAGTTCAGTTGGTAATGGTTGGATGATTAACCTGAGACCGGGTGAAGGCCTTAGGGGAAAGCGGAGGACTGTCACTGGGGAAGGGCGGGGAGAGTGATGTGGGAAGCCGACACCTCTAAGGTTGTAGCCCCCACCTGTGTCAGTTATGGACTGATGGGTTGGCCCCCGTGAGTAAGTATTGAATGTACGAAGCACATGCTAGAGATATGGGGCCAGTAAATCAATGTAGCATGTTCATCAATAGATGTTTGGCTTAAGCCTACTGCTTCAATGGTTGTGTTGGGAGAAAAACTGGGTGGGTCTCATGGGTCACTCAATAGGGTTGAGAGAAGGAGTCGGGAGCACTTTTTCTCAGATACAGTAGTATCTGTCTAACTCTGTTGGGTCAGCGTGAAAGATTTCCACATATGGGGACTACTCGCAAGAAGCGTACGAGTGGCGTATGTGGATTGGTGTGAGAAGTGTACGTGTTATGTGTATCAGGTTCTCCTCTGCAGGGTGTACATCGATTCGAATCGTCGTAACTCTCGGATATGAGTAACCATTTGTCTTGTGATCGTCAGCACGTAGCTAAGAACTAGAATGTTGTTTATTAATGAATTAATTGTTTGCTTTGCTATAATCACTTGTATTGATATTCTTGTTTGACTTAGTTTAGTATGGCAGGTTTAATGTTGAAATTAACTAGACTAGATGTTAAAACTTAAAAGTAAGGACCTACTCTTAGTGCGGGTTTTGCATATTGATAGAGCACACCTTACAAGCCTTGAATGCTAGGAGTCGACTATTTATGATCACGTTGATGAGTAAGTCTTGCTGAGCTTTAGTTGCTCATGCTTTGTCTTGATGTTATTTTGTAGGTGTTTTTTCTCTCTCTCTCTCCCATCATGAGCCATTATGAGGTCGGCATCCCTAGGGCAAGGTGCTATTCTTGTTCATCAAGTTATTGCTTCTGCGAGTGTCTTTTATTTCTTAATCTTCCGCTTAAAACTCTGTAATCAAATTCGAAACTCAATTTGTAATATAGTTTAGCTTTCAGAGCATTTTATTTATAATATTCTTGTATGTGATGTATTATGTGTTTTTACTTCAGTAATGACACCTCATAATTATCCTAGTTAGGACTAACCATCCTTACTTAAGGGTGGGATGTCACAGCTAGTATGAGAGTATTACATGTATAATATATCACGTACGGCCATATTTTCAAAAACCTATGGTGAGGAAACACTCATATGCCTATATAAGGACTATAGTAGTCTTAACAGGTGGCAAGCTAACTGGGTTTTACTTTCCACATTTACTTTTCAAAACTTACTATTCTGTATTGATGCATCTACGATCAGTTAAGAAGATAAGTATCCTCCCATCAGGTGATGTGAATCCTAGACCCATCCCCTCAAGACGAAACTTGCTTGAGGATAGTCCATATCATGCGGTATGGGCTGTGTGTCTGTCATACGACTGGCCATGACTGCGCACCTAGGGTGTGGGGACCTAGGGATGTCTTGTGGATGCCTTCTGCAAGACGTGAATATGTTCTCATAATGTAAACAGTGTTGTTCATGCAGTGTTAAATGCACGGGCACCACTTGAGGGATAAGTGATGATATATGATTATATATATCTGTTCTCTTCTGCAGGTATGCTAATCACAATTACGTAAGTCTTACCATTAGAATTAACCACAAGGATGAGTGTGTTTTGCCACCGTCTACATGCACGCCATATATAATTGGCACCTCTTTTCTTTTGGTGAGGATGGATAGGACCACTTGTTGTCATGGCATTGCACCCTCATGTTACATAAAGAAGTGAAATTTGAGAATCATTAACTCAACGAAACTTACAATCCAAAATAAACTTAAAAATCGATTCAAATTCGAAGCTATATCTCGAAAATCCTATCAAATTCAACACTTCATGGTTCCTTTGTCCGGTATCAAAGTTCTGAGTTCCAACCTTCTTTAGGAAGCTTATAAAATTCCCTATGACCTTGATATTCAGAGTTCCCTCCGATCTCGCTTCAAATAAGCTAAAATTTCAAAGTCGATAAGTTACTTCCTTTGGTTCAAACCATAATTTCCAGCAGTCACCGACAGCTTTTAAGAATCATAACTCCTGAATTGTTAGTTAGATTGAGGCATATGGGTAGCCATCGGAAAGATGAGAAAGTTAGCTACAATGTTGATATTGAAGATTTACTGAGATTACATTCGAATTTGGGTCAAAAGCTCAGATTTTTCAGGATGCTCAGTTTTGTACAGAACAGAATTTCAGCAGCCTGACCGAGTTCCAAAAGTTATATATTTTAAACCGCTAATCATATCAGGATGTGAAGATAACTGTTGGAATGATGAGAAAGTATTCCATAACTTTTGTATTTATCTCTGAGTCAGACTCGGATGTAAGGGCATCAAAATTGGCGATTTGTGACTGCTGCGCAGCCCAGGCAGCATTGGCACTAATTGCATGTTATCTTCGAGTTGTCACCTTTACCGTTGGTTAAGTTTGAATTGTTATTATGATCTATTTTTTGAGATAACGGTAAATCCTTTGCATGACAGCATGGTGAGCACTCGTGATGGAAGTGCAGATGCCGTGACCGCTCAACCTGATGAGCACTCATCGCCTCCACCGACCTTGGCTCAAGGCATCAGATCCATCCGTGAGTTGAGAGTTGAGCAGAACCAGCTACCGCTTCTCCTCGTGACCAACTCCAAGTGTGGAGACACCACTGTCGGCATTGCTAGAGAACAAGCATGAAGGACCTATGTGGAGTTCCTAACCACCCAACCGCCAACCTTCGTTGAAGCAAGGGAGCCGCTGGAAGTCAACCATTGGCTTTCCACCATTGAGTCCAATTTCAAGCTCCTCCACTATACCAAGAACCAGAAGACAATGTTTGCAGCCCAGCAGCTGCTAGGTGATGCCAACGCATGGTGGGCCAACTTCGCCGCCACTCGTCCCGCTAACCAAGAGCAGTATGCCGAGTTCCATGAAGCCTTCCGTGTGCAACATATCCCAACGGGCATTATGATGAGTAAGCGCCGAGTGTTCATGGATCTATAGCAAGGCGACCGATTAGTGTATTCCTACTCTAAGCTATTCAACCACCTCGCACAGTATACTACAGAGCAGGTTGACACCGATGAGAAGAAGTACCATTTCATTAATGGCTTATCCACAAGCTGTAGGAGCGCCTTGCGCTCAACACCGGCGGAACCTTCTCAGACTTTGTTCATAATGCTATCATTGCAGATGATGCGGTCCTCACCCACAAGGAAAGCAAAAAGAAGAAAGCCTTGGCAACCCCATCCGGTAGTGCTCCTCCCAAATACTGGATGGTGTGTGCCCCACATCACCACCAATCGCAGCAACATCATCATTTGGCTACTTGTTCACTGCAGCATCAGAATGCTATACCTAGAGCCGTGGCAGCCCCACCATTCATGCCACGCCCACCATCACAAAAATGGGTGTGGTTCCCCGCACCTGCTACAACTGTGGTCATGTTGGTCATTTTGCCAAAGAGTGTACGACACCGAGGCAGATTGATGCGCCCTTGTCTTTAGGGTCATTCCAATCATCCTCCGAGAGTTATTGCTGCTAAGACTGGCTGAGTAAACTACACCTTGATGAAGGATATTCCTAAGGGAGAATCAGTCATCGTGGGTACCATTTCCCTCAATGGTCACCCGATTGTCATTCTGTTTGATACTAGAGCCACTCATGATTTTATCAGCAAGGCATGCACCCAAAAATATCAGTTGACAATTGAACCTACAAATGCACCTTATGTGATTAGTACTTCAGGAGGAAGGGTTATCACCAAGTAGCTTGTTATGTATACTCCTCTCAACCAAGCAGGAGAAGGAAAATTGTTCAGAACCAATCTCATTGTCCTAGATGACCAAGGCATTGATGTGATACTAGGATTGCATTGGATGAATGGACACAACACACTTCTTGACGTCATTTTTTGCATCGCTCATTTGGATTCTGCAGCCCACGGTGTTGTCATTCTACAACTTCCAC
>VSTD030003225.1:0-11091 GCA_008808055.3 Sporobolus alterniflorus | reverse complement strand
GCCAAGCTAAAGGATGGTCCAAAAAGAGTTAAGAAAACTTTCTCAATGATTTTGGAAAGGGTTTTTAAAATGGTATGGTGGAGGGGGAGAAAATGGAACCACATCAAAAAGAGTTTTTGAAGTTGAAGTGTTTTACTCCTCTCAAAATATTGACTTCCCCTTTTATCTGAATAGATTCTTAGAGCTTTTTTCATGCACCGTCTCTTAAGGACTTGGGGGTTTTGATGATATTTGTGGAGAAAATCACTTCTTTAAAAACTTCTTTTCAAATGGCTTCAATATACTGGCGGTGGATGCATATTCTGGAATTGAGTTATGCACGCCAATATGGTTAAATCATGATTATGGATATGGGGTAGATGTGGATATATTAGCGGTTGATGCATATTCTGTAGTGGAGGTATGCACGCCAATTTTTCTGGGTGAGGAATTAATGTGGGTGGCAAATCATTTTCGTAAAAAAATCAAAACTCAAATGGACACATCCCTTAACAAAGCTCAACACAAACAAGAGTTTCTATGTGGATAATATTTGGCTCTAGTAGGAATGTGTATGTCTTTGAGGAACCTTCCTAAATTCATTCAACTCCGATCAATCTCAAAATCAAGGTTCGGCAGGATTAACACTAACTCAAATATCACACCTCCCAACAACCTAGACATGGTTACTTTTGAATTTTTGTTCGTATGAGATTTTGTGTCTACCAAGGCATAACCAAGTTAATCAATTTGACTTATCAAATAGGGGGCACGCACAAGTGGTTGCAACTAATCTCAAGCAAAGGAGGATGTATAACCTAACCATGTCCTATGGGAATTATTTTTATTGACTCGATAAAAACCTAACTAATGGACGTAATACTTACTAGCAGTCATGACAACGGTAGTGATACGGCCAACGGGCAAGGTATGTGACGAGATAACTAAAAAAGCTAGGAATGAAACGAGACAAGTGAGGACTCATACCTGGGCACCCAGCTCCTCCCCTAAGCTTAAATCTTTGCAAGATTTAAGCATCAGGGTTAATCTCGAAGTGGCCAAAGAGGTCGTGCATCATGTTGGTCTATGAGTCGATGGAGGCTTGCCATTTGCATGTGTGCAAAGTCATCCATTTGTTGCTCGAGTCGTTCGATCCCTTCTACTGGTGCGACTGGAGAACTTATCGCAGCAGGCGTGGCATTCTTGACGCATCGAGAAAATTTCATAGAAAAATTCTTAGCTGTGTTGGGCTTCTTATTGGGTGTCATAGCATTCCACTCCAGTCTAATCATGACCATGACTTAGTTGCACTACTCGACACCCTATGGTCTGAATATGAATGTCTTCTCTTTCCCACTGATGTTGAGCTTTATGAACCCAGCTGCAACATCAATCGTGGCTCCGATGGTACTCAAGAATGGCCTCCCAAGAATGAGCGGTATCTGATGACAGACATCCATATCGAGTACCACGAAGTCCACAGGGATGAAAGAATTCCTTATTCTCACCGGGATATCTTTCACAATTCCCACTGGATGCTGGATCGATTGATCCGCCAACTACAGATGCATGGATGTAGGGACCAAGGAATCATGATTTAGCTGATCGTAGATTACCTTTGGCATGACGCTCATGCTTGCTCTGAGATCATAGAGAGCTTGATCAAACTTTTGGGTGCCAATCAGACAAGAGATGGTTGGAACACCTAGGTCACCCATCTTATCAGGAAGACCATCAAGGATAGTACAACTACATCTTTTCACAAACACGAGCATGTCCATCTCAGGTATTGGTCGCTTCTGGTTGAGGATATCCTTCAAATACCTTGCATAAGTCGGGACTTGCATGGCGTCCAACATCAGAATGCATATATCACCAAGGCGAAAACATAGAGCAAGGCTAACCACATCCTCTGACGGACTTAACCATCTCTACCAAACCACACCTTGCTCAAACCACAACATCAATCCTCTACCATGGTCAACTCACAACCCGACGGATGGAAGACGGAAACTCTCAATACTAAACCGCATTCAAAACTCGACGTCATCAAAGATGGAAGACTTGTATGATAACACAAGACTACATGGCCAAGCAATTCTACCCAGACATCAATCCCAAACCTAAAGGTATCAAGGTATAATGTGGAAAGGATAAACCATAGGCAGTCAAATTAATGCATGCATGTAAATGTGTAACTAGAGGGAGAAAGAATATAGGATCAACCTAGTCAAGGAACACTTGCCTAGCTCTCTTGCTTGCTGCTCACGAACAACGGAACATTTAAACAATGACAACTAGAAACAAGCACACAATAATAAATGACAAATAGTACATAAAGTCTAAACAAACCATACTAAAATATTCTACACATCGCTACAAATTAAAAAGTTATGAAGGTTTAAATTTAACGAATCTAAAACTCTTACACTAACTTGAGCAGCTAAGAATTTGGAGAAGGATTTAGGAAGGTAATCTACCGAGTTGGGTAGATAACCCACAGAACAATAACAACAAACAAGAGGGAGCAAGTGATAGTAACTATGCATGCATCAAAGCTCAAGACAAGACAAGAACAGAACATGTAAGAACTAGGACTCAAAGTCTATAAACAAAGGTAAAGATACAAGAGCTCACTGATCTCCGAGACTACTTCCGGAGCTCGAGCGAAGACTCGACTAGACTCTCAACTCCCGATAGGGCTTTGCCTATGCTACTACTACTAAATTGAAACATTTACAAGTGGAGAACTACAAGTAGAGTGTGGTGTTCTAATTCCCATGGGTAGGGGGGTATTTATAGGGGTCCAAGGAGGGGTTACCGACTTGGTTAAGTCAGTAACTCGCCAAGTGGTGGCCAGTCGGCCCAGCCACATGGCCGGGTGGCCATGGGATTCAGCCTCCACCGACTTTTGGCTTCGGATTCCCTGTTACCGCCTCTTGGAGACTGTCACCATGAAGCCAACCCACGAGAGGCAACAAAGTGGGGCTGGCCGGCCAGGAGGTTTGGCCGATCGGCCACCCTGTAGGCCCACTGGTCAGCAGCCTTTGCACACTGCCTCCTTGTGTCAAGTACATTCCTGGGGTCACACTTATTTTGGTGGAATTCCAAATTTCCTTGTAATTTCTTGAAATGCTCTAATTTGGTACCTATGTTCCCAAAATCAAATAAACACTAAAATCGTGGACTAGGTTAGTAGAAAAGGTGAATACATGGTTATTTCATATATTTACTCGACATGTTGGCGCATAAAATCGGTGTTTTATGAATGCCAACAACCAGCGCCGAAATGGCCAAGGGAGCTGGGTCGGACAGTGCCCAGTTGAAGCATTTTGACACATTGTCGTTCAAGCTCTATGTTTTGTGCATGCGAATAGTGGTAGGGTTGTACCACGATCAGAGTCATGCCGGGTAGGAGCTGGATTTCATAGCTTCGTGCGTGATGTGATCGTAGGTCGGTTGGTTCAGCGAATAGGCTATCAAAATGAAGCAGTAGGTCCACCATGACATTGTCATGGACAGAGAGCAAGGATGGTGCACTGGACGGTGTGTTCGTAGCCCACCAGCTCACTCATGACTGTCCAACATGAAGGTGATCATATGCTTGGTGAAGTCCCACAAGATTGGCCCCAGCGACTCGAGCCATTGCACGCAAAGAACCATGTCGAAGGAGCAAAGCGCGAGGATATAACAATCCAGGATGAACTGCTCATTGGTGATGGACAGTGGCATGTTACGACAACAGTCGGGGCTTTGGACGTGGTCACCATTGGCGACAACAACTTGAAGGCCGGAGCGACCACCAAAATAGATATCGGTGCGCGCGACAGCCTCTAGGTCCACAAAGTTGTGGGTTGACCTGAATCAAGGAGGGCCATTAGCCGAGCTTCATTGATGATGATGAATAACTACATTGTATTCCTAGACCACAGATGGATGCCCATGAGTTCATGGATGGAGATGGTGGGGGTCAAAAGCATCCACCGGGATATCAACTGAGTCATCGTAGTCGACCACCTTGATGCAAAATAGCTGCTTGCACAACAGCTTGTGCCCTTGCGAATAAAACTCATCACAGTGAAAGCTTTGCCCATCCTTGTGTCATTGTGCGATCTCAGTCGGCGATAGGTGGCAGATATTGGACGCCAGCTTGGCCACCGATGAGGCAGACGCCACCGATGTAGCCGCAGGGGTCGACGGTTGTGACATTTCTACCTCGAAAAGGAGGGGTTAGTTGCCAAGATCGGGATCAGGGAATTCTTGGCTAAGCAAGAATTCACATATACCCACAGATAATCGTTAAGATAGATAAAGTGCAATGATTGTTAAAGTTATTACAACTTAGGTTCCAAATTCAAAAGACAATGTTTAAGGGGAAGTTGTTTTAAACAAAAGATCATTCTCACGGAAGCGTCTAGACAATTACAAGGGCATACACCTCGCCCTAGAGATGTAGTCTTTAGAATGGTCCCGCCTGAGAGGGATCCCAGTATGAGGCCCAGCCATCGGGAGTCTGGACCTCCCACTAGTAACATCCATCGACATCACTAGAAGGGAAGGAGGGATCACCTGCAAACAGTTACACAACAAGGCATAGCTTGAGCAACTAAGCTCAACAAGACTGACCTGACAAGACTGCCAAGCAGCCGACTCATAGACATCTGAAGGCCACAAAGGGATAGAAGACTCACTTGCCTACAATGACTAACTCCAATTACTAACAAGTTTTAACCATATTATGTTACTTAGAGATTAACTTTGCAACCTATGCCAAGCATGCAATTGAAGCAACAACAATAAGTATAACAGTTATTAACAACAACAACAGTTATCAAATTAAGCCAATCCGGTTGTGAAACTTGCTATTGGGGTCAAGTACCCTAGGTACCACGGGTCGCTAGTTACGGCCCAACATTCTGGATACGACCGGTTCCCTCCAGCAACAAATGGCTGGGGAACCATACAGCCCATACCAGATATGGTCCCACCACTCCTGGCTAAAGAGGAGGAGCCACCAACCTAAAAAGAACTAAACCTAGGAGTAATTCACACCGTCACTTTCCTTCATTTATGATACACATGGGTAGGTAGGACTTCACCACCTGTCTGCCCATTTCGCCTCCCTCCCCAACCCGGAACGGGCCTGGGCATCTAGTCGCCGTGCCCGAGAGCTTGCAGTACTGGATAGGCTATGTCGACGCTAGGGTCTCAAGAAGCAGCGTCATTTATTGCCTAACGCGATAGGACATGGCCACAGGAGCCCACATGTGCCTGATAGCATGTACTCGAGTGCTCGAATCTGTCCCATCACCAACAGACATAGCAACTCAATCAAGGATACATGCATAATCGCCATTTTGACTCTGACCTAGGATAAGCTTGCCCCGGTAAAAGTGAGCTTCTCCATGTAAGATTCGGTCACATAGGTACTCGAACGGTCAACACCACATCAAATATCCAGACCCAGGAGCTTCACACCCCCCCCCCAAAAGGCGCCACTACCAACTACAGTGCGATGGGATGGGGCAGCACCAGACAGGAAACTCTGTCCCCTCATCTGACGGTCGCAGACCGTAGGACGGTGCAGGGGGCAAGCTAGCCCATCCACATCAACCCCCACATGGGAAAGCTTAGCAGCCAAGTAAAGCCAAACAATGCAGTGATGTCTCCAAGAATCATCCCGAGCACCATCCACCTCAGTGTCTAGGAATCAAGAAGAATGCCCAGGAAGCCCTATCCAACCTCTATGAATTAACGTTCTCAGTTTGGGGCCCCATTGGCCATGTAACTTAACCCTGGTTGTAAAGTAACCAAACCATAGCTAGTAGACCCCTGCATGGTCTATAAAAGCCCCTTGCCCTTCAGGCAGGGGGGACGAGATCCACTTCCCCCTTCACCACATGAGCTTCTCGATCTCTCTGCTCACCCCTTGTAACACATGTTCATCTTCAATATCAAACCACTGGACGTAGGGCTATTACCTCCGAGGAGCGGCCTGAACCAGGATAGATCAATGTGTGCTTCATTGTTCGCAAGACCGCCTCAAAACTAGAATGCGTGATCTTGACCACCCTATATCTTGCCGGTGCAAAAAGGACCAATTGCGTGCTTTTTCTCTACACGTTCCGATGGTTCATTCTACCAAAACCCAACGTAGCCACCGATGACATCTACCTATTCATTATCG
Organism: Sporobolus alterniflorus; assembly: GCA_008808055.3. Lineage (NCBI taxonomy): Eukaryota > Viridiplantae > Streptophyta > Magnoliopsida > Poales > Poaceae > Sporobolus > Sporobolus alterniflorus. Next base: position 4,925 of record VSTD030003225.1, on the reverse strand, counting down.
AGTTCACTCAAGGTGAGGCCATCCACTTTGAAGATCTCGAGTTCATTGTCGACCACCTTGATAACTAGAGTCTATCACCTGAGGGGAATGACGCAGGCGCCGTATTCATGGGCATGGACCGCAGCAGGTCTCCATCACTTCATGCCATCCTCGAGGAGTCACCCAGTGAGGACGACTCAGCCCCAAGTGATGGAGAATGCTCTGGCTTTCCTATCCCTTGGGAGTTCATCGTGGTGACCTCGGCCACCCGCATCATGACTACGCCACTGTCGGAGGAAACCCTGTGCTTCAGACCACACCAGCGGTACCACAGTGGACCACTGTACCTCAGCCGGACACCGAACTCCTCCCCGAGCGACTGCTAGCTTACCAGGAGGAATGACAATGCGGCCTATAGGACGACATCAAATTTAGAGCCATGTGGCGATGGAGTGAGCGAGTGGTATATACACCAATGTGAGTCTACGCTCGAGGCAGATCATGCCACGACAACCAACCATGGGGAGCAGTAGCTTCCCTCCTTTGCCAGGGCCAGCCAGAATGGGGCCACTGCAGCCACACTCTTGGATACATTGTCAATGCCCTCTACCAACAGGGTGGGCAAGGTGTGTCAGCAACTAAAGAACATCCTCGGCACCGCTGTTGCGCAGCACGGTGAGAGTTCATTACAACATCGGATCGAGGCCTCCATATTGACTCTCGATCGTTCCAAGGCTGGGGGGCTAAGGGCCACCTAGGAAGCTCCAGAGGCAGGAACGGCTTCCACGCGACACAAATTTCAGTCCATGACCAGTTGGGTCATCCAAGCGCTCGGTCAGAACCCCAGGTGCATCATAAGCACTTCCTGGAGGACGACGATGCACAGTACCAACGCCATGCGTGGAACCCACACTACAAAGGTCGTGATGATCGTGAAGGACACAACCACAACCTTGAGGAGCCAGGGCCAAAAGCGTTCAGAAGCACTATGCACTACGCTTGCCTCCCAAAGCGATTCCAAGCGTCGAGCAACGTCATCAAGTACGATGATAAAACTAACCCCAGCGTCTGGCTGGAGGACTACCGTCTCACATGTAAGGTGGGAGGGGTAGACGATGACCTTTTCATCGTCCAGTTTCTCCATATTTACCTGGCCGACACCGCCAGGGCCTGGCTGGATTATCTATTGAGAAATGTCATCGACAGCTAGGAGGATCTATGAGAGATCTTCACCGGCAACTTCTAGGGCACGTACGTGCATCCTGGCAACCCCTGAGACCTGAAGGGCTACCGGTAAAAGTCGGGTGAATCCCTCCAAGATTACATTCGGTGCTTTTCACAAAAGTGTCATGAGCTCCCTAGTGTGGCTGACGCCAACGTGATCTCAGCGTTTAGGGATGGCACACCGTGCTGCACCATTGTTCATGAGATCGGCCATGAACAGTCAAAAACTACCAAGGAGCTACTTGACATCGCCACTCAACATGCCTCTAGTGAGGAGGCGGTTGGGGCCGCCTTCCAGCGGTGGCCGAGCTGCACCATCCAAGGCCACCATCAATGGCGCTAGGATGGGCGCCAAGGGTGGCAAGAAGGGGCAGAAGAAATGCCCCCCAACATGTCGCCTTTGCGGCCAATAACGATGGTGACAATGAGAAAGCCGATGACTCTGGTCAGGAGTATGTCATGGCGGCTGAATACGATTTCAGGTGCTAGACGCGGCAACCTAAGGACCATTTCAAGAAACTTCTTGAAGCGACCTGTCCAAACAACTCATACCATGTCAAGCACAAGCTCAAGGACTGCACCATGATGAAAAATTTCATGACATCAGGGGCCTTCTCCAAAGCTAGGAAGCTCGGGGGACCCAGGTGGGAAAGGTGCGGCACCCATTCCCGGGGAGGCGGAGGTCATGACAATCTTTGATTGACCTCGCCACAGTCTCGGGGATGCTACGTGACTAGCCAAGTGTTGGGCCCTCAACTCGCTGTAGTAGGGGACCCGAGCGATGGCATGTCAGGCAAAGCAGGACCCATGCCCGACCTGAATCCTTGCCATGCTAAGGGTGGCAATGACAGGCCCGAGAGTATAGAATCATCAGAGACCTAGAGTCCTTCAAATATTTACATACAAGAGATAAACATGAAAAACAAAAAACAAGTGCAGGACGGTCGGTCGAAGCAGCGACAAGAAACGGGGGGCACCTATTCCTAGGGGCCATGGCCAGAGGCATAGGCCTCCCGCATGTGCTCCGAGATGATGCCCACCACCTCCAAGATGTCATCGAACGTGCATGGATTGCGGGGGATCCCTAGGATGGGAAGCATGCCAAGATCCACCAGAACCTTGGAGATGTCCCTTGTCAGGATCGCTAGTCACCCAGCCTTCACAATGCGCTCCACCTTGGCCTCCTTGAGGAGCTTCCGGAGCTTGACAAACTCCATCAACTCTTCACGGTTGTCCTGAGGATCGAGTCCCTAGGACTATGCCTCTACCAGCGCCACCTCACGCAAGCCTAGGTCTCACTCTCTTTCGTCAAGCTCGACCTTCTTGTCAAGGTCGAGGGAGTGCTTGCCGCAGACGGTGTGCACCTCCATCTTGTCGAGGTACTCTTTTCGAGTAGCCTCGGCCTTTTCTCGTTTGGCGTCGAGGTCAGTGATGACCTTAACCAAGGCTTTCTCAAAAATCTTCGCCATCTCCTCCCACACAGCGAGGGCCTCCTCCCTCAACATCAACTCCTCCTCCCATGCCAGGAGCTGCTCCTACAATTCTTTAGCCACCACCACTGCTGCTGCAGAAGGAGGGGGAGGAAGAGGCCTAGTTGTCATAGCTGCGCCACCTCGCAGTCCACCAGTGAGCTCCACCTCCACACCGCTGCCCCTGTCTGGTGAGCCACCGGGCCATCCACCTTGTTCAATAGGTGCACCTTGCGTTGGTGGTGCTTGCCGTGAGGGTCTCATCGCCGTCTAGCCATCGGTGCCTCACCTTTGGCCGCACCAAGCCACAAGCCGAGTGCACGATGCCGTGGACAGACGCGCTCCAGGGCCAGCCCAACGATCGGTGGGCCGCACAACCACCGGGCCACACATGTGTTGGCCAGGCCATGCTAGGTCGGCATTGCTGAGTGAGCTGGGCCGCCAAGCTGAAATTGGCTCAATGTGCGATTTCGAATTGCAATTTATTTCCAACTCTAGAAACAATTTAAATCCAGTTCAAACTTCCAAAATTCATAGAAAATTCATCTGTTATGCAAAATTCATGAAACAAGATATGTTATTCTTCTAAATTAATGTTCTATCTAGGAAAAATATAGAACCAAATAGTAAAGCTTGATTCAAATCTGTTTTAACCATTTTCCATTTGAATCATTTATATTAATAAACCGACATGACTCACATGTAGGAACCATCGTCATTGGAGGTTTTCTACCCAAGAAGGAGGCCACTGCAGAGGAGCTTGGGGGACAACACTAATCAAGCATCGTGGATCCTAACTTTCCCTTTGAGCAAGGCAAGCCCCGGTGCATGCCGATCCTACTTCCCATCGAGTCCTTTATCATTTATGCTTGCAAATGTATTGTGCATTACGTATAGGAGTTGAATGGAGTTGTAGAGGCATTAGAATGGTTTACCTTTCCATGTTATCCTTGTTAATCCCCTTTTGTAGATTGTAGGACCGTTAGTTGTGCTATACTTAGTTGTAGCTAACGGTAGAAGATGAGTGGTTGGTTCCACTCATACGTAGGACCCCTTTATACCTTAATGGAATAAAAATGGTTAAAATTTGATAGAATGGAATGATGATTTAAATTTGAGACCGAGCAGAGCAACTAGGTGAAAGGGGAGTATTATCAGATGGGAAGGACAGGGAGTGGTAAGTCGATATTCGAGGATCCAAGGTGGTAGCCCCAGCCTGTGTTGATTGAGGACCATTGATAGTGGACCCTTGAATGAGCATTTGATTATGTATTGACCGCATGCTGGATTTATGGGGTCCGATAAACCGACATAGCTTAATGATTGTAGTGGTTGGAAGATACCCTACCATTCTTCTAGAGATGAGCATTGGGATAGTGTACGGGCCACCCACGGATAGCCCAGCGTGTGGTATCACGTGGAGGACATGCTCTAGGGAGAGGTGGGACCCGGATCGACCCTATGATGTTGTTGTGAAAGGTTGCCATACGTGGCCTGTCCGCGGCTGCGTGCATGTCATGTTGGTCAGGTTTATACACCTGTAGGGTTGGTTATTGATTCAGATCTCCGTGACACTCTCGGATATGAGTGATAGCTTGTTCACTGCCTCGACTCATCGAAATGCATGTTTACTATTATGATGATGGTTAAGATCGTTAACTAATGATGATGAGCATGATTATATTATGTTGATGTATTTACTTTACGGTATTGATTGTTACCTTGAAAGTTCTAGATAAGGATGATCACCTCTATTCATGTATAATGAATATGGCTAAAATAATTCAAGTAAAATATTGAAAATAAGGATATACCTTTAGTGTTGCTTTTGCTGAGTCAATTAAACCCTTTGTAGCCTTGCATGTCTAGGAGTCGGCTATTTGTGACCACTTTTGTTGGGTAAGTCTTACTGAGTATTAGTTGCTCAGGCTTTACCTTGTTTGATCTAACTGTGTGTAGGTAGTTCCCCTCTCCCTTCCAGTGACACCGAGGGTGGCTACCAGTGGGAGGTCCAGACTCCTAACGGTTGGACCCCGTACTGGGAGACACCATAGGCATAGACCGCTTCTAGGGGTTGCATCTTAGGGCAAGCTGTTGCCCTTGTATCATCGAGAGATCGCTTCCGCGTTTATCAATTAATTTTCACTGCATGAACTCTGATGTATCGAATTCAAAACTTAAGCAAGTAATATTTTAATTATCAGTTCATTTAAATTCAGCTTGTATGTGTGTGCACTTGTGTATTCTTGCTTC
>VSTD030003224.1:0-11091 GCA_008808055.3 Sporobolus alterniflorus | reverse complement strand
GATCTGACCAACAGTGTCCATATGCAGTAACTGTCTAGGATACTCAGTCATCACGGTGTTAATCGGAGAATGGGAAGCAACGATCATCTTACCATAATGATAAGGAGCATAAACAAGATCACTCTCAAACTTGAGCAAAGGCAATTCTCGGAGTAGGCCTAAGCCACTAAGTTGACATAACAAGTCAAAACTCAGATGACCTAACCTCCTATGCCACTTCCAGAGCTCATAAGAAGACTACAAAATCAAGCACCTCAAAGAAGATTGAGCAAACGAGAAATCAGTTTGAAATAGATTTCTAATGCAAGAGATGCCACAAACATGCTTGCTAGAAGAATCAAGAACATGAGAATCCAATTTGCGAAAAAGCACACTCAAATCAGCATCAACAAGCTGAGAGACAGAAAGCAAATTGTATCTCAACCTATCCACAAGAGTGACATCATTTAAGGTGAAGAATTCATTTACCTTAATGACACCGGTACTAAGCACTTTACCTTTCGTGTCATCCCCAAAAGTCACATACTCCTCGTGTGATAGGGGAGTGAGGCTGGAGAACCATTTCTTATTTCCAGTCATGTGTCGTGAACAACCGGAATCCATGAGCCATGTGTCCTCCAAACCTCCATTCATCACCTACATAGGATGAGAAAAGGTCGATGGTTCAATGCTGGGGTTAGTGAGATAAATCTTAGGAATCCAGCACTAACCATGAGACCAAAATAAGTCTTCACAATCTTTTGCACATCATCATTTGATCGAGTGGGATGAGAACCACGATGGGGAAAACGTGAACCGTCCAAGTGTCTTGGCTCAAAACGGGTGTTAAACCCTCCTGCAGGAAAACCAGGCCTACGTAGAAAATAATCACCATGATGAGGATGTGTGTCGTAACCAAAGTGTCTAGGCTCAAAGCGGTTCTCTCATAAACCAAAACCATATGAGCGATGATTAGGTTCATAAGAGAACTGAGAAAAAGTGCATGAAGAAGTGTGAGGTGAAGCATGAGAGCAAGAACGAGGCTGAAAATCAAAGAACTCATCATGATTTGAGTTTCTAGCATACTCAAAGCGCTTCCTCTCAAGTCTCTTACGCCGGAAGCAAAACTCATCCAAGTGACCAACATAGCCATAAAACATGCAAACAAAGGCTTCCACTCTAGGCTTGGGAGTTTCTTTCCTTGCTTCTCTTCTTGGGTTGAGAGATGGCTTTAGGTTGGATGGATAGTGAGCTTTGATAGATTTGATTATTGCTTGCTCTTTATGGTAGGTGGAGCTGGGAATGGACTTGGGAGCACTCTTCTCACCCTTATTCTCACACCTCTTAAAATCAACACCCAATCTGTATGTATATTTAGTTGCACACTCCTCAACCCTACTCAAATCCTCCTCAATCATTTTCTTGCTCAAAACAATTTTTTAAGACGTGCAGTCAAATAGGCAACCTCCAGCTGAAGTTCGGTGTTCTCTTTGGTAGCATGGAAAAGCTTACCCTTGAGAGAGACACACGCTTCGTATGGAGGAGATAAAATAGTGTAGCGAAAAGAATGATCAAGTTTATACTTAAGATCTTTAATCTCAACGGCCAAAGCCTCCAAATCAGATCTAAGCAAGGGACAAGTGGTGCAAGCACCAAGCATTATGGAACGAGTTTTGAGCTCTCTGAGTTCCAACCTGGTACGATCAAACAGACTTGCAACATGAGAGTGTATGAGCCACAAATCTGCATAGTTAACCATTATCATTTTACAGTTGTCACATGGTTTGGCACTCATATCATCATGCGTAGATTGAAGAGAAGCAATCTTAGAAAATGCACTCGCAAGCTCAGGATTAAATTTCTTGTTCTCACAAAAAACCTTGCAAAGCAAGTTGTCTTGGTTGCACAAAGCATTTTCAAGTTCAGCGACTTACAAAGAAAGACCCTCGAAGGATAGATCATCAGTTACATCGAAGTCGGAGTCGGAGATGTGTCTAGAAGATTTGCTTGTGAGGCAAAGGCCGGTGAAGTCGCCTGGCTTGCGCTTGACCTTCTCATCCTCCTCTGAGTTAGAGGAGTCATCACTGGAGAAGTCAATGTCGTTGAGGGTAGCACACGCTCGGGACATCATCTTCTGGAACTTCTTCTTCTTGTCCCTAAAGCGGTACTTCTTCTTGTCATCACCCTTGCCGTAGTCATTTCGCTTGGTGTAGTCGTACTTGTTGGAGGAGGAGTCGAGCTTCTTCTGCTTGGGGCAGTTGGTGATGAAGTGGGCGGTGTCACCGCACTCGAAGCAGCCCCTCGGTGATCTCCTCCTCTCCTTGCAGAACCTGTGCAAGGCGCGGAACTTTCTCACCAGCAGGGTCATCTCATCATCGGTGATGCTCTCGTACTGTTCATCAGAAGATGCTGCCAAAGAGAACAAGGTAAACTCCAAAGCAGATGAGTCAGTAGTGTTGGTGGGGTTAGCATCATGGCCACCAACACGAGCACTGGAAATAAGGGCCTTGCTAAACTGAGATGCATCACGATTCAGACAACCCTTCCTAGACAATTCATGAGATTTTAATTTGCTACACAATTTCTCAGGGTCTAGAGTAGCAAAGTCCGCAGACTCCTCTAACACAGTAATTTTCATGCCCCATACAGAATCATCAAGTGCATAGAGAAGTTGTTTAGCACGTTCATTGTCAGAATAAGCAAGTGCACCACAAGAACATAAGCTACTGACAATGGACTCAAAACAGGCAAAGCAATCATTTAGGGATTCACCAGGTTTGTGAGAGAGTTTGGTACTGCCTATTGTAAGTATCTCTATGTGTTGATTTAATCTCAGAAGACACCTCATATGTATTGCACAACTTAAGCTAGATATCGTGAGCAGTTCTAAATGAGAGACTCTATCATACACATTCCTACCTAAAATAGTAGTAATGAGATTAAGAGTCTTATAGTTATTTTCATACATTTGTAGCTCATCTTGTATAGCATTGTCGAGCGTCGCTGGGATCACGTATGACTTCTGCACAATCTCCCAAATGGCATGACCCTGGTTCAGAAGATAGTTGCGAGTTTAGTTTTTCAGTAACTGAAATCCTCGCCATTGAAAACCACAAGCTTCACAACACCTTTCTCCATGTCACCTTTGGGTCACAAAGCCTGTTAAAGCCAACAAGTAACCAAACCGGCTATGATACCAATTGAAGTTCCAGAGAAGGCAACCAGGGGGGGTGAATGGAGTCAATTAAAATTCCTCGAAGGAACTTGGCCTATATCTCAAATCGGACCCAGTGCGCCTCTCTTCTAATTCGGTCAAGGCTACGTAGCTATCGCAAAGCTACTAGCCCTCAGAACTGAGTTAGGCAAAATGAAACACAGTGAAAACACTAATCAATATGAGCAAAACCACATGTGAGGCTATGGCAACCAAAATCAAACAAATACGACAATTCACTGCCTTTCGCATATTTCACCGAACACCTTGCGAGCGTGTTCGAGAAAACACCACAACAGTGCACCGAGCACTAGAAAAACTAGAGTCTTTTGATCTGGTGACTCAAGAACAAGACCGGCTTCCACCTACAAGCATCCTCACAAATTCAGGAACAACAAATTCACAACAAAAAATTGGTGGCGGCCAAGAACTAACCGGTATGCTTTGGTGGCAAATACCCAGGACAACCAAAATCTTAACGCTAGGAAATGAATTGGACCGGGAGCAGGATTGAGCAGAAGACCACCAAAATTTGTGTGCTGCATGGCTTGAGGTGATGAAGGCAGTCCAAAGAAAACCGGGATGGGAAAAGCTTCATCAGAGCAGAACACCGGCCGAAAACAAAATTGAATCGGTGCGAGAGAAAATCGTGAGCAAACCTCTGGTGTGGTGCCAAACCTGACCACGAGGGCTGAACCCAGCGCAGGTGGACTCCCTGGTCATTGGCCTTGCTCGGCACCAGAAAGGCCGGACTGAATCGACCAGGAAGGGAAATCGCGATGATAGCTGTTGAGACCGAGGAGCGAGAAAAATGGTGCACGACCGAACTCACTCACGTGAAAGACAACGAGGTAAATCCACCGGCAATCACCGTCTTCGGTAGAGAAAACACAAATTTGAGCAGAGCGAATCAAAGAACAGGAATGAGACTTGCTCAATAGAATAAAGATCCCCAGATCTAATGGAAAAATAGAAGGGGGACACGAAACAATGAGAATAAAAATAACATTTCCATAGAAAACAATCGAGATTCGCATACAACCACGAAGGTCACCACCCTTCCTCCCTCATTTGATTATTGGAAGGAAAATCTTGTTCTTGGCACACTAATCCTAAACTAGAGACACATATGAATTTTGGAGAAGTGGCCAGGAGCCCCATCCCTCTAGGATCCTATTTATAGGCCCAAGCAAAAGACTAAAAGATGGCAATGCCCCTAGGGCCTAATAGAAAGAAAGCGGCAAAGCAAGGGTAGCAGGGTCCGATGCAGCTCATCACATCGACCCATCCGTCTTCAACTTGACATTGACGCAAGCTCCGTGATGGTGCCACGTGCACCACCAGCCGTCGTGCCTCCACCAGTCTTGAGGACAGACTGGGAAAGCCTAGCCCGACTTGCTTCCACCTGAAGCAAGCTACTAGATCTCAATATGTGCCCGCACCGTCTTCATCCTCCCATCAGTTTTGTGGCGCAACCGACAAATCATAGCCCGCTTGGTTTTGAGGCCCAAAGCAAGAAACAGTAGCGGTGATTTTGAGGTCCAAATCACCAAACCGTAGCTACCGGTTTTGAGACCCAAATCGGGAAACCCTCCACCACCTTGGTTTTGAAGCTCAATCAAGAAACACATCACCAATTTTGAGGCCAAACTAGGAGAAACCGTCATCACCGATTTTGAGGCCAAACCGGAGAAAACCGTCCTAATGGTCTTGAGACCAAACTACTGACAAACCGTTGACCTTAATTTTGAGGCTCAACCAAGAAACCCACGCTCCTCGTCTCCACGTGCACGGTGCAGATCACACACGACGTCACTCGACCTCCCGATCATCCGGTCACTGAGTACCCGACCTGTGCGACCATCCCCGGTCCTCTGCACCAGATCTTCTACTCCTGCCACGGTCCTCATCGTTACCCTCCATGCCGCACCTACCACCCACACACCACGAGACAAGCAAACACAATTCTCCAAATGATACAAGATAAAGGTAAAACCATCAAAACTATCCCAGATTCGAATGCAAACCTCACCAAGTCAATGACTCATCACAATCAAACCAATGAACTGATCACCTGGTTTCTCATGTCCCTTTCTGCTGTTTAGTCCTCTTGGACTTGTAATAAGCTTTTATAATAAGATTCAATGTAATAAACACTGGTTATAATGTTTACTTCACTATTTGTCGCATTATGTTTGAAACTTGATCCTGACACACATAAAGGAAATGCATTCAGTTTTGGCCTTAAAACTGGAAGTGACAAAAGTGGTATCCAAGCCATGTTGACCGTAGGACGCAAACCTAAAATAGACTGGATGTTCTTAAGGGCATATAATTTACAAAACTATTTTCCAACGTTTTAGTTTCATCCTTGTCTTTGTTTTATTAAAGTTATTTAAATTGTTTTTTTACTCTCTCCTATTTCCAAATTTTAGATGGTTCATCCTCGCCACACGGTCCGCAAGAGCACTGGATGTGGCACCTCAGCAGGAGCAGCAACATGACCCTCCGTAGTACATTCCTCAGAAGGAGGAGCCCTTTGAGATTGAGATTATGGCACATGAGGGACAAGAATCCTAGGGTGCATCGACAGAAGAGCACCAGCCATAGCATAATGATGAGAACAACAAGAACAACAACCACGATGATGAGAACCATGACAAGGATTACAACAATGATGACAATGATAATGGGAACAATTATGATGATGATGACTAGGAGCACACTCCCTTGAGTGAGTCAGAGAATTGATGGATGTACCGCGGTGCCGATGAGCTGGAGTCCTTTGGGAATGAAGCTCTGATCCCCACCGGCAGACTGCGAGATCTGCTAGGCCACATAGGCATCACCACTGCTCTAGAATTGAGGATCAAGAGGGTCCCGCGTCCAAGGAGGGAAGAGTTCAGGGCAGTCATGGAGGTCTTTAATGGGCCTAATGTGATCAACTGGCACATGGGTCATGCTTTTTAGGCATCTTGCAATGATGTTGTAGCTGACGCTGCATGGTAAGCTATCACTCCCTGGAACTGCATGCACCACTGCAGGTTGAAGAACTCAATCTACCACCTTCTGCCACAGAGGAGGAAGAACAAGTTCAAGGCTTCTGGGGTGAGGACTGGTATCCCTAGAATGGAGATGGTTCATCACCAAGATGTGTTTATGGAGATGAGCATATGTCTACAGATTGCGCAGCGGGAGATCCAGTCTCTCCGCAACTAGCTGAGGAATTTAGATGTGACCATCAGAGGGTACCAGAGGTTGGTAGCAGGAGAAGCCAACGACCTCTATGCATCTAGCACATACAACTGGTCAGCCACCTCTACAACATAAGATCCAGATGAAGAGCCGCCAGTTAATAGCCACCCCTCCAGTTCATGCACTTGTTAGGAGTCCACCCTAAGTCTGTAATAAAGTGTGCATCATTAGAACACTTTGTTCCGATGATTGGTGTGTTTGTGCTTGTCCGGTGTGAGCTGTAGATTGCTTATGCACCATGTCTATAGCCCCACCTTAGTTATCTTAATAAATCTCAATCATCGTTATACCTTGATGCATATAGTTGGGAGTCTTTTATCTCTATCTCTGCCTTAAATCTCTCCATAATCACCAAATGACAAACACTCGCAACTGCAATGCCAATGAGAACAATGCCAACAATGCTGTCAATCTACCTCCACCACCAACACTTGAGCAGATATTGGTGATGCATGCTCAGATATTGCAGACCATGCAACAATCTATGACCAATGTGCAAGCTCAAGGTCAGTATCCAGCACCACAACCCCAATAGCATGATAAGCTCAGAGAATTTCAGAGGACCAAGCCTCCAACATTCTCTCACTCTGTTGAACCAATGGATGCAGATGATTAGTTGAATACCACTAAGAAGAAACTGGAAGTTGTTCAATGCATCAACTGGGAAAGGGTTCTATTCACTTCACATCAATTGGTTTGACCTGATGTAGATTGGTGGGGTGCTTATGTCAAAGCCCATGAAGAATAGCTTTAGATCTCATCACGTACCTCTAGGAATGATGAAACTAAAGAAGAAAGAGTTTGAAGATTTGAAGCAAGGCTCGATATCCGTGAGTGAGTATGTTACTCATTTCATACAGTTATCCCGTTATGCTCCTAACAATGTGGATATTGATGAAAAAAGCAAGATTGGTTTCTCAATGGCTTAGAGGATGGTCTTGCTTACTCTTTGGATGCTCAAGACTTTGTCAACTTTCAATCCATGTTGGACAAAGCACTAGTCCCTAAAAACAGGAGGGGAATTATGGAATGAAAAAGAAAGATGCAGCTTACTGGCATTAAATGGCCTCGTTTCTCGAGGACCCCAACTCTCAGGCCACTTGCCCAGTACTTAGGATACCCTCGGGTGCATGCTCAGCCGAGGCATGATGATAAGTTTAGATTGGGCTTATAGGTGGTGAAATCCTATCCGCCCACAGTCAATGAGACGGGAAAAAGGGCTGGTGTGGATTGCTCCCAGGTCTAGTTCTTTTTAGGTTGGTGCTCCCTCCCCTTTAGCCAAGAGTGGTAGGGCCATATCCGTTACGGGGTATTGGGTTCCCCAGCTGTGTGCCGCTGGAGGGAACTGGGCCATATCCAGATCTGTTGGGCCGTAACTGGTGACCCGTTGTACCCGGGGTATAGGACCCCAACAGTAGCCCCCGAGCCTTCCGTTGAGCGAGTGGCTGGGGCCGTTCACTCGATGGGAAGCAGAAGTACTCATATATTATTGTAGGTACCACCGCAAGATTCGGTGGTGTGGCCATATGACTAAAGCCTCCACGGTCACAACTCAAAATCCTGCGGTGGTACCCATCATGTAGCCCCCGAGGCTGCGCTGCGGCTGAGCTGGAAGCTCAAGCGGAGGCTAAGTTCCATATGTATTATTTTTGTTGATGCCTCATGGAGCCCCCAGATCCGTCCAGGTTGTCAAAAGGTGTGCAACATGCGCAGGGACCACATCCTCATGTGTTGCGATAACCCAGAGGGGCTGAACTGATCGGGTACTTGCCTCGTCGGTGTGGTTCCCGCGTTCGTGAGCTGGCTAACATTCTGAGACTTGGCACCGCGCTGCCGAGTCAGGACCTGAGTGGAGCCTGGATCACCGTGCACAGGTGAGAGCCAGCATGGGCAAGTAGCTCTCCATAGGACCAAACAGGGGCTGATGCCCCCCCTCGGTGCAAATCCAGGCCAGGTGGTTTCACACTTTGTTCCCAAGTAGTCCCTATTAGGAGAACCCAGACGGCTAGATGCAAGCCTACATGGAGGGGCATGAAGGAAACCTCCCAGCCAGGACTCAGATACAAATTTTGAGGATGCTTGGTCCCCTCGGTGGGGTCTTCGGTTGTGCCACCTACTGGCTGATGAGCTCATGGCTCCTCAAAATATTTCTGCAAGCAATCAGATGCAACAGACCGGAAAATATTATGAAGAATATGACAAATTGGGTTGTTATCTCATGGATATATGGAGAAGACCAGCTAGCACACAGAGAGGGCTCCAAACTTGTCCAACTTGATGATTTTACATGGGAGAGTCAACCCACAAGCCCAATTCAGAATTCAATTCAAGTCCAATTTGAAATCCAGGAGAAGTCAACTTTAAATCTGATGCTTAGGTCGCATACAACATCCAATTAGGGTGTTCTTGGACCCATTAGAAAGATAAGGAGATTATTTTTCTAGTGGAACTGTTCCCATATAAAACTAAAATCTGAGTCAGACCAGAATTTATGAAACAAGTCAAGTTTTCGGAACCTGTCCAGGTGCTGTGACACCGTATTTTGGCCTTTGGCCCATGTATCATGTCCGAGCCCAAAAGGGGTGCGTCCAGGGGTGTTCCCACGCCCCTAGAACCTTTATAATCAGTAGCCGCTGCACCATTAGGGTTTAAGCTTTGATGATTGTGAGTTTTGTCGAGAGTTTCTCCTTCGGAGGTGGTGCTGCCATCATTCCTGCTGCGGTGATGGCAACTACTCGTCCGTTAAGGATTGTGTGAGATCGTGATCAAGCTCTTGCAGCTTGGGTGCATCTCAGATCCTTGCGTGGATTTCCCCTCCATCTGATCGTGGTGTCTACTTGGTGCTGCGGGTGGAAGATTGATCTAGGGTCTTAGATTGCTCTCTTGTAAGTCAGACTCATCTATCAACTTTGTTCCTGCTATTGTGGTTGGTGAGATTTGATATTTGATTGCTTGAGCTGCTGATGTTCATGAGATTTATCTACAAATATCTATTACTATTGATTGTGAAGTATAATTGACTATTATTGCTGTTCGTACCGTGAAAGATTGTGACTAAATTCTTGTGCTTATCATCATGTCCTTATCAGGTGGTATCAGTTTGCTAGGTCGCTCAAGGTACATTATATTTTAGATGGCTGATTATAGTTTTACCTCAGAGATTAAGTTTGTACCAACACTTTATTTGTGGAGGATTTCTTGTGGGATCGTGGTTTGGAATCTTGCATGAAGATATTTTTTGCAAGGTGCAATTTTTCTGCCAGTGTGCTGCAATGGTGGATTAAGCTACAACAAGGATTAGTTAATAGAGGTAAAGATCCTTAACAGGACATGGAAAGGTATGAAAGTTATGTTGCAACACAGATTTGATCCTTCACCTAAGGCAAAAAAAGATAGCTATTGTTGATGGCACAAAATTCCTAGACACCAAGCAAACTGTACGTTCAGCTTGGAGTGATTCTATTGTTGGTAATGAGTGTTTGAAAGTTACTAGTCAGCAATTTGTGACAATTGAATATTCTGACAAAAAGAAGGTGGTTGAGGGTGCTGATCAAAATAAGAAGTCTATGAATGCTGCAAAATTTTCATCATCTAAGCAGTGTGAGAAGAAGTCATCTGCTATTGCTTCTACTAAAATATTTTCTCCTTGCAAAGATGATAGGAATAATTATTCTACTGCTGCTATTGAGGTGACAAAGAATGTTAGTAACCAT
Organism: Sporobolus alterniflorus; assembly: GCA_008808055.3. Taxonomy (NCBI): domain Eukaryota; kingdom Viridiplantae; phylum Streptophyta; class Magnoliopsida; order Poales; family Poaceae; genus Sporobolus; species Sporobolus alterniflorus. The sequence continues at coordinate 930 of VSTD030003224.1, read as the reverse complement.
GCTAAAAATTCTTGCACACATGTGGAGCAGGTTGTGTAATCATCTTGTGATGCTTCGATAGAACATCATGTCAATACTATTGATGATGCATCAAATGGTTTATCTATGCTAGTGCAAGGAGTACAATCTAATGGCACTGCTGTTTAAGTGAAAGGGCAGCGTTCAAGTATGTTTCAGTCCCAATGCAAGATTCAAGACAAGGTATGCAAGCTTATTATTGATGGAGGTAGTTTTACAAATGCTATTAGTTCAAATTTGGTTGTTGCATTATCTCTATCTATGCAGAGGCTTCTGACGCCATATTATATGCCATAGATGAATTAAAGTGGTATGTTAAAAATTACTCACAAGGCAAGGGTTAAATTTTCCATTGGTAATTATATTTATACGGTTGACTATGATGTTGCACCATTGAGTGCGTGCCATTTGTTATTGGGAAGGCCGTGGCAGTTTGACCTTGATGCTACACATGGGGTCATTCGGATGGTTATTCTTTTATGCATAAAAGAATTCAACATGTGGTGAAACCGATGATTGAGAGTGCTATTAAAGCTAACTCATTTGCTCATGCTAAGAAGAAATTTCATGCTGCTACAATTAAGGCAAAGCCGGGGATGGCTTTGCTGCAATGGAAAAAGAATGATGTGACTATGTCAAATACAAGTGATGAGCCTCCAACGAAGGAAGGTCCTCAAATTATATCAAAGCCTAGGACTATGTTGCTTAAAGGAGGAGAGGATATTATGATGACCATATTAGCTCCAACTACTGTTGCTGTGAACTCAATCAATCCTATTCAGATTCAGTTTGGGACATTATGTTTTGGGGTAAGGATAGAGGATGATGAGAAGACCATGGTCCCTGTTGCACCATGTCAAATAAAAATAGAAGGTAGAAATTTTGTCAAGGGAGATGATGGCCACATTATGA
>VSTD030003223.1:0-11092 GCA_008808055.3 Sporobolus alterniflorus | reverse complement strand
AACAAATAGCCACAATCCCCCATATCACCTTTGCAACAGGGCAAGAAAATAGAAGATGATCAACCATTTCCGGTGCATTACATAAATAGCATCCAGGGCATCCCTACCATTTCCTTATCAACATATTATCTTTGGTAAGTATAGCCTTCTGAACAACTAACCACATAAATATCTTTATTTTCTCAGGGATCCTATATTTCCAGTTGACCTTGTAGGCATTCCCATTATCTAGCTTAGTGAGTTGCAGGTACACTGACTTTACAGAGAACATTTTATTCTTGGTCCATTTCCAAATTGGCTTATCCTCCCCCCCTCATTCAAGGATACTGCATTTAATTTTCTTGCCAATTGATACCATTGTTCTCTAATCACAGGATACTGCATTTAATTTTCTTGCCAATTGATACCATTGTTCTCTAATCACAGGGGGTAGATTGACTTAAAATTGGACCACCCATTCATCATTCATGACTTTCCATACTAAGCAATTCTTATCAACACAGAGATCAAAGAGGATAGGGTACTAAGAACATAAGGGTTTATCACCCAGCCATATATCCATCCAAAAACTTACTTTCTTCCCATTATTTATCTTGAAGGTTCTGTCTTGAAGGTAGACATGCCTAATTTTCATCAAATCTCTCCACACTGGGAAATCCGACTGTTTGTGCTAGATCAAACAAATAGGAGTCTCCTTCACATATTTGATCCTCACTATATCTTGCCACAATCCTTCCCCATTTTCTAACAACCACCACCACTTACACAAGAGGCTAATATTCATTAGTCTTAGATTTTTAATTCCCAAACCTCCCTTCTTCTTGCTCCTACATATTTTGGTCCACCTGACCAAGTGGTACTTTTCTTAAGACTGCCCCCTTGCCAAAAGAATTTTCTCCTTAACTTGTCCATTCTTTTAATATTTGTTTTAGGCACCAAGAATATGGACATCTGGTAAATCATAGAGTTGGACAGGCTAGTGTTAATCAACACTGTCCTCCCTCTAATAGATAGAGACCCCCTGCCAAATATCTAACTTTCTAGCTAATTTCTCCTCGATCTTGAACCAATCACTCGCATGTAACATGCTTGCAGAGATGAAAACTCAAATATATTTTAGAGGAAAGCCCCCAATTTGATAGTTAAATATCTTAGCATATGTAACAACAATATTGTCATCTCCTCCCAACAATAGAATGTATAGGAGTAACTTCAGATTCCTGGCCTTTTCCATATCATGCTCCAAACACATAATGGTGTCATCTGCATATTGCAAGATGGCCACACCATTTGGTATAATGTCTGTGATCAAACTAGTCACCAAATTGTTCTGTTGTACTTTGATAGCCATTCTTGCCAAATAGTCAGCAGCCATATTAAACAACAAGGGGGAAAGGGGGTCACCCTGCCTCACTCCTTTGAAACTTTGAAAATATGGTCCTATTGTTCCATTTAGCTTCACATAAATAGTACCATTTTGCAACACTTTTTGCACCCAATGACACCAGGTTTCACAAAGTCCTCTTAGCCTCAGATAGTGCAACAAAAACCCTAGAGGACCTTGTCATATGCTTTCTCGAAGTCCAATTTCGGAATCACCCCAGGTATGCTTTTCCTCTTTGTGTCATGTAGGATTTCATGTAAAGCCAGGATGCTATTCATGATATTCCTGGCCACAATGAAAGTAGATTGGGCTTGATGTATGCTTCTTTGAGCCACAGGTTCAAACCTTAGGGTCATGACTTCAGTAAACCACTTATATAAGCAATTCAGCAAGCAAATAGGCATGAACTGCTGAATTTTTGCAGTTTCTTTGACTTTGGGTAGGAGGGTAGTCACACCATAATTTAGTCTCTTGATGTCTAGAGTACCATTGTGAAAATCCAAGAAAAGAGCATGAATATCACCTTTGATAACATGCCAACATTCTTGAAAAAAAATCTATGGGAAACCCATCTGGGCCTAGAGTCTTATTCTTCTCCATCTAGAACAAAGCAAAATGAATTTCTTCCATAGAGAAGGACTTAACCAATGCAACATTTTCTTCCTGAGTAACATTTCCTCTTGAGGCCACAAATTAGGGTCTATATTAAAGGCATTACGTACCATCTCTAGGTCCAAATAGATTTTTGTAGTATGTAGTGGCATGTTTCACCAGATTGTCAGTCCCTGTTATATGGTTCATTGGCCACCCTGTGAAAAAACTCAGTGTTGTTGTCTCCTTTGAGTAGCCAGGTTTCATGACTTCTCTTAAACCAGTGGAGCTCCTCTTCTTCCAACATTTTTAACAACTCAACCATAAGGGTACATCTCTTCCTTATATTATCCATATCCAAGGGATTTGATTCCTCAATTTGCTCAAGCACCAAAAGCTCCTCTGATATTTCTTTCTTCCTTTTTTTATATGATCTAGCTCCATTGAAACCCCAACTCTTAAGAAATTTCTTTACTTTTTTTTTCATCTTAAACTACACTCTATCCAAGGCATTAGTGTCTCTTATGGGCTCTTCCCAGATCTTTTTAATTTTCACCAAGAATTCTGTATCTTTCAACCAAACTAGCTCAAACCTGAAATCTCTTAGTTTGAAAGAAGTATTTTGATGAGTAGATAACATCGGTTATGGTCTGAGACAACTCTAGGAATTTTATACACATGAGTAGCTGGGAATAAGATCTCCCACTCCCTAGTCATCAAGGCTCTGTCCAATTTTTCCAGGGTAGGATTCTTCTGATTATTCGATAAGGTGTAGCTACCTCCTAATATAAAAATTTCTCTCAACTCATGAACATTGATAAAGGCATTAAAAATACTAGAAAACATGTTAGGACAAACATTCTTATTCTTCTCCAGAGGAGAATCTGATAATGTTGAAATCACCACAAATGATATAAGGATCACTAATCTTAGAGCAAAAGGAAGCTATCTCAGTCAGGAACTCTTCTTTATGCTCAGTTTGAGCAGCACCATAAACATTAAGTAGGGTCCACTTCACCTCCAACCTTTTATCCCACATTGTATTCTGCAACACACACTTCCCTTGTTCCCTACTCCCCACATCAAACCTCTCACTCTTTATTCTAGATAGGACCCCCTCCAGATCTACCTATGGCTGGAATCCAGTCCCACATGTAGGCCCTGGCTGAATCAATCATTCTTAAACAGCTATCAGAAAAGTCCTGCAAAATTGTTTCTTGAAAACATACAAAGTCTCGATTATTTTCCTGCATTAGAGATCTTACATAGGAAGCCAAGCCTTTTTTCTCATTCCCCTCACATTTCAAAATAGGCCTTTAATCATAGTCATTTCTTTTTTTATAAGGGGACTTACTTTTAGAGCACCATAATTTTCATGGTCTCCATACTTCATATATATAGATGGAGTTGTTCTTTGACTCCTCCTGATTTGAGGGTGCCCAGCTAGATTTTCCATCTGTGATTTCTTTTTCTTTTTTGATTCAACCATAGTAAAAATTTTAGACTCAGAATCTTCCTCTAACCATTCTAGGGCCAAATTCTGGTTCTCTTGAATTGCCTCCATAGGAACAATACCTTCATTAGGGTTATTAATCACATTATTCCTAGTCTTATCTAGAGAGTGCCTAGCTACTTCGAGGTCTCTCATTATTTCTACCGAGTCGAATTGCACACAATCAATATTAATACCCATATCTGAAGTTAAATGAACAATTTCAGCATTATCCAGAGTAGCAAAGGAGTTATGATCAGACAGATTAGTACATTTCAAAGATCTCTTGTTAGTCCCTCCTTGCCCTTGGATGTTGTACGTCTTCAACATCTGCTCCTGCACCCTATCACTATGTCTTTTATCAGGGATTTTTTACTTTTCAGTTATGTGCATCTCTATCATATGCTGATCCTGACTTGCTTCTTTTTCCTGGTCACCTAGCAGAGATGTCTGAATTGCATCAACCTCCTCATAGTCCTTGCCCTCCTGGTAGGTCAGCTTAAGAACATCCATACTATCTATCCCCTCAGCTTTATCTTCCACCACAGCATCCATATTAGGACACCTCATAAGACCAATTCTCTGAATCTCCCCCAACACCAGTATTTTACTGACTCCCTTGAGCCTCATCTGAGATGAAATCATCATCCCCAGAGCTAGATATCTCAATGCCAGATAGCCCTTGAACTTTCTCCTCCTCATTGTCAAGCAAACTTGAATCCTTGCTATCCACATGCTTACAAGAATACCCAGTTTTTTGTGCACCAGCCATCAGTTTTGGTCCAGCAGCGATTTCAGAAATAGGAATCCCTAAGTCAATTGCCTTGCCTTTGATAGGATCTCTTTGTAATTCAAAATGGTCATCGACTTTCTCTTTCACAAGTAGTTTAGCATGAGCAGATGATGGAATGTTAGCCACTTTTGTGACAGAACCACCTCAGAAATGAGGGGTTCATCGCCTCAAGATTGATCAGGTGATTCTCGATGAAGCAAGAAAGCAGCAAATACACATACGAAGCATACAAAATCATGATTAAAGTAAATTTAAGTTATTACAATTTTGGTTTGGGGTTTACAAGAAGGAGAAGCGGAGATGCTTCAAAAGATAGAACATTTTAGTGGAAGCGTTTAACTCGATGATCAAGGATATTCACCTCACCCTACAGATAAAAACTTTATTCGACAAATCTACACCTGTGATAGACTCCAACATAGAATCTAGCCCTCAAAAGACTGGACTTCCCACTGCTAGTCACCAATGGCATCGCCGGAAGAGGGGGAGAGAGAAACCTGCACATAAAAAGTTATAAAGCAAAGCTTGAGAGATTACGCTGGGCAAGACTGACCCGTCGTGACCAAGCGGTCAAACTTCTAGACATGCAGAGGCTTCAAGTGGTAAATGACACATAAACCTACTGCAACTGACTTTAATCACCTTTAATCAAGTTTTGCCATGTTTAAGTAATTAGCATACTAGGTTTTCAGCCTATACTAAACATTGAAGTGTAACTCAATCAATAATTGATTATTATCATGCCTTGACTACCAAGTAGTCAACATCAACCTCATAATTCTTATAACAATATAATGAAGTTGCATTACTACGTTTGAACACAGCGAGCAAGCCTCACCCATATCTGAGGGTGTTGTGGAGATTCGAATCAACATACACCTTGTAAGAGAATTAACCTGACAACACGACACATGTGGTTCACGAAGACACCCCAAGTGGCCACAGTTCACGACGACTATCAAAAAGTCAAGTCGGGCCCACCATACCCTAGTGTATGTCTTCCACGCGATACCTCGACGGGCACCCATGGGTGGCCCACACACTGTCCCAATGTCACCCGTTAGGTATAGTGGGGTGTCATCCAACTCAACGACCGTCGAAGCTACTAAGTTTGTAGGACCCCATAAATCCCGTATGTGCCATTACATAATCAATACTTGTTCCACAGGGTTTAACTGACGTGGTCCTTAATTGACACAGGAAGGGGCTACCACTTTCAGGGCTCCGAATATAAAAATAGACCACTCTCACCCTTCCCATTCGGTATTCTCCACGTTCTCCTAGTTGCCCCGTCCGGTCTCATATTAAACCATCTAACATCTATTCAAAATCTCAAATCATTCCTTGTGAACCAATAGGGGATAAAAAACCCTAACAGTCATGAGTGGAACCTATCACTCGACTTCTATCATGGTTCTATCAACTAAGCATATCACTACTAACGAATTTCTACCATGATAGGATCAAAGATGATATGGAAAGAGTAGTAATGCATTCTAGGGTTTCGTTGAACTCCTATAACGTAAATGCACAAGTCAATTATAACATAAAAATGGTTATAAAGTAAAACCCCTAATGGGGCAGTATGCACCGATGCTTGCTTTGCTTAGGAACAAAGTTAGATTCTTGATGCTTCACGAAGGTTGACCCCAAAAGCTCTGACTCGGCTCTTCTTGATCGACGTCACAGCCAAAACCTCTTGCTTAGGAAAGGAATGTTAGTATCCTCACAGCTTCACACTTGTGGACCACCGTACTCCTCCTGTACTTGCTCCGCATGACCTGGCGTATGCATAGACGAACAACACTTACATGATGCAATATGGAAGTTCAGTGCATGAGTTATGTTGCAACAGGAGTGAGACACATATACATTTAATTTTGGTATAAACATTTATGTATTTTATTTGGGTTATATTGGTTTAACAATCTAGTTAAGCACTTAAAATTTAATAACATGATATTGGAGCACTATTTGATGGATTCCTATTTTGTGCAGGTTCATAACAGCTAAAGGAGCTGTCCTACCAAGGATGGATCATTTTCCCTGCAGAAATGCTTTCTAAGGATTTAATGGCTGTAAAAGGTAGATTAATTTATAACTACAAACCTAAGAAGTGGAAAGTGAAAGGTGATTTCGTACAAACTACTTGACAGTGGATTAAGAGGCATGCCAAGTTTCAAGTCGTATTCATGGACAGATATTTTTAATTGAATTAAACAATATTTTTACTCTTGGAATTTTATACAAGATAATATTGTGAGAAAGACAGATTTGTCAAGGCTATGGCGTAGATAATATTGTGAGAAAGACAGATTTGTCAAATTCTAGCGATTTAATCTCGTCACAAGGATTCTATCAAAAGTTAGTTTGTATTTTTTTGGGGGTTTATACTATTTATTATAATTTTTTGAAGTTCAAAGCAATTTCTAGGGTTTAAATTCGGATTAAATCGCTAGAATTTGAATCAACCCCTCATATTGCGCCGCACTCGGGGTTACTTGGCGATGACCGTACCAGATCACTGGCACGCCGTGCGGATTTGGGCTCGGTCCAGTGCGTGGCCTAGTTGCTAATGCGGCCTGGCTGGCTCACGCGGGTCATGCATCCCACCTAGGTGTCTGCTGGCATGGCAACGGCCAGCCCGGTGCGCGGTGGAGGCGCTCACCGGTTTGCTCGACAGAGGAGGCGACGGGGAATGCGGTGTTGAGCTTGACAACAGAGGTGGCATCGAGGGGAGTGGCGGGGCCGGTGGCTGACCGAGGACATGGCACAGCGGCTCAACTCAGAGAGATATGCAGTGGAAAATAGCGACCGGCGCGATGAAGAAGAAGGTGGCTGGCGGAATGCTCCGGTGATGCTGTGCAGATCGGTGGCGACTCCGGGGACGAGCGCAGTGTCAACACCGTAGGATGAAGGATGGACGTGCGACTATGGCACGACTGTAGCGGGTTGTTGGTGTGACACGACTCAGTGAAGCGGCATGCTTCGGGAAACGTCGTGGCGAGACGGCTTCTTCGGTGCTCGGCTCCACCGGTGGATGTGTATGACAAGTACTCCGGCCCGAGGATGGCATGGCGGCGCGAAGCTTCAGACGATGTAAACTCAGGCGGTCACCGAGCCAGAGGGAGACGGGTGCTCGGTCTAGCTAGCCGGCGTGGCGTGGTGACACCACAGTGGCGCTTGGTGGCCCGGCCGGTTGAGCAGCGCACAAGGTGGTGAGCGGTGAGCATGGGAGGAGGCGGGGTGTTGACACGCTGTGGTGGCTTCGGACACTCGAAACAAATACTTTTCGATCTCAATAATTTTTGTAGATTTACATACTTGTAGAACATGTCATGAGGGAAAAAATTCTCTTTCGGGAATAAGGTCTAATGCGACTCCAATAAATTCTCTAGCACTCCGCCCGACCCCCCTCGCCGCCGGCCCTTGCCGGATTTCCACCGGCATCTCCATCCTGGTACCATGGGGGCATCTCCCCTATTTCGGGTGTGGGCTGCCAGCCCATGGAGGCAACCGGCCCACTAGGATGGGCTAGGCCGAGCCATAAGCAGAAGCAGCCCACATGAACAGTGCAATTTCTCTTTTTCCTTGCGAGTAAATTTGAATAATTCAAATAGAGTTTAATTCTTCTGAAATTTGTATCAATTCAAATAAATTTGATAAAATATTCATGTCCACTATAATATTTGAATTTAAACTTAATATTTGAAATAAAATTATAAAATAATTTTATTTAGTTATTAATTATAGATTTAATTATTAATCTTTTATAATTAAGAGTTAATTCATAATTAATTATCTAAGACCCCAAAATTTATGAACAATTCATTTCAATCTAGATTTTGATCAAATCAACTCTGAAGATTGAATTTAAATAATTTACTTAGAATAAAAATATAAAATAATTTAATTCCTTTATTAATTACTAAATAATTAATAAAGATTTGTTAATTCAAAGATAATTTATAATTAATTGTTTAGACGCCCAAAAATTTACGCAACCTTGTTCTAAAATTGTATCTTACCCAAATCCCCATGGCAAGTTAGATCATACCCTTTTCTTGTCATGTGCCTTAATTTAGTACCTTGATCATCCCCTTTTTGATAATTGTCTTAGTAAATTGAGGTAATTAGAGTAAATCTTTAAGCTTGCCATGATTCCTTAACCATCGACCCAAACCTTAATCAAACCCCTCAAGGCATGTCATTAGTGTGTCTTGAGCCTTGTTACCTTCCGAACCCCGCCTTTCCCGCTAAAAGCTTAAGTGAAAGACGACCTTCTCGATCCTTTAAACCTACGAGCCATATTGTGTTGACCATCTTTGATTAGTCGTATCCTTGTCGCTTTTGTTTAAATCATGAAGCTCAAGAAACTTCGAGAAGGAAAAGCCAAGTCGAAGCTCTTGGGGTCAACATTCGTGAAGCTCAAGAAACTAACTTCTTCTATTTTTAAGCAAAGGCAAGCACCGATGCACATCACCCCCTCTAGGAATTTTACTTTATAATTGTCCTTAAGTTATTATTTGATTTGTGTATTTAGGTTATAGCAGTTGAATGAAACCTTAGAATGCATTATACCCTTTTTATACCTCCTTGCTCCTATCATGGTGGAAATCCGTTAGTAGTGCTATGCTTAGTGGATAGAACTCCGGTAGAAGTTCAGTGACAAATTCCACTCACGAGATTTAGGGCTTTTATACCTTGGTACGAGATTGGAATGTTGAGAACTTGAATAGTTGATAGAATGGCATAATTGGAGACCGGGCGAGGCAATTAGGGGAAAATAGAGAATACTAGATGGGAAGGAAGGGGAGTGGTCTGATCTAAAATTTGGAGCTCCAAGGTGGTAGCCCCCGCGTGAGTCGATTAAGGACCGCGTCGATTGAGTCCGAATGAACAAGCATTGACTTGTGTACTGGCGCATATGAGATTTATGGGGTCCCATAAACGTAGTAACTTTAACAGATGCTGAGTTGGACGATACCCCACCCTACTTCACGGATGTAAATGGGATAGTGTTTGGGCCACCCATGGTATGTCCGTCGAGGCATACACGTGGAAGATGACACTAGGGTAAGGTGGGCCCGGGTCGACTCTTTGATAGTCATCATGAACTGTTACCACTCGTGGTGCCCTCTTGGCCCACGTGTGTCGTGTTGTCAAGTTTTTCCCTTGCAAGGTTGAGTATTGATTCAAATCTCTGTGACACTCTAAGAAATGAGTGACGCCTGTTCGCCGCACCTAAACGTAGTAATTCTACCTTCATAATGTTACTTGGTTCATGAGATGGATATCGACTCTTGGTAGTCAAAGAGATGGTTAATATATCAAAATTGTTTGATTACAATTGCATGCTTAGAATAGGATGCAAACCTATGATGTTAATTACTTAAATTTGGCTAATAATATGCTTAAAAGTATTTAAAGCTAGTTGCTATAGACTTATGTATCATTTACCACTTGAAGCCTTTGCATGTCTAGAAGTCTCGCCGCTTGGTCACGACGGGTCAGTCTTACTGAGCGTAGTCACTCAAGCTTTGCTTTGTAACTTTTTGTATGCAGGTTCCTCCTCTTCTATTCTTTTTGGTGATGCCGATGACGGTTGTCAGTGGAAGTCCAGGCTTTGAAGTGTTGGATTCCATACTGGAGACCATCATAGGCGTAGAGTTGCTGAAGGAGGTCTTCACTTCTAGGGCGAGGTGAATGTCCTGGATCATTGAGTGAAACGCTTCCGCAAACATGTTCTATCTTTTGAAGGACCTTATGCTTCTTATCATTGTAATTTTTAAACTAAAGTGTAGTAACTTAATTTTCAATGAAATTATGGTTTTGAATGCTTCGTATGTGTGTTTACATGCATTCTTGCTTCATCGAGAATCACCCAATCCGGATCCTGGAAGACGGACCCCTCATTTCTGAGGTGGTTCTATCACACCCGTGTGGTCATCGAATGAGGATTGACCAGAGGTGCCACCGGTATAGCCTTCGTTGGTGGTGACTGTTGAGGTAGAAGCGGTGCCAGTGGATCTTGCGCAGCCCGAGGGCGACACGAGTAGTGGAGTGGGTAGGGCTCCAGAGCCGCGGGGCATGCGACCATAGCCGTAGATGCTAGGCCGCACGTGGTGTAGGTGGAGTCGAGGGCACCGCATGAGGTGCAACCAAAGTCGTGAGCACTGCACGACGGCGGCCGAAGTCGGTGAAGCAGGTGATGAAGGAGTAGCACAGGTCCTGGTGGTCAGACTGCCAGCCTCTGTATGGGAGGCGGTCTAACCGCCCACCACTATTTTGAGGGTGGTCTAACTGCCAATCTCTGTTCCGGGCACTGTTGGACCACCTAGATGCACAGTCTAACCGCCAGCCGCGGCTAGCGGTGGAAAGCCCGGTGAAACACGGGGCGCCGACAGTGGTGCGGGCATGAGAGCTACACCGGGAGAGTCATCATGTAGAAAAATGTCTAAATCATTATTAAGATGGGGCAAGGTAGAGAAGGGGATATCTACCTCATCAAAAACAACGTGTCGAGAGACAACGATGTTGTTGGTGGTGAGATGAAGACACCGGTAACCTTTGTGGTCAGTGGAGTATCCGAGGAAAATACATCTGGTGGACCGAGGTGCTAGTTTGTGAGCGGCTTTGGTAGAGAGATGAGGATAGCAGGCACACCCAAACACACGCAAGTGCTGATAGGAGGGGGCGACTCCATGGAGGGCGAAGTATGGGTTGGTCGTGCTGATCGCCTTAGTGGGGAGGCGGTTCAGCAGATATGTGGCGGTGTGGAGCCCTTTTGCCTAGTAGCGAGCCGGGATAGAAGCTTGAAAAAGCACGGAGC
>VSTD030003222.1:0-11092 GCA_008808055.3 Sporobolus alterniflorus | reverse complement strand
TCTGACCGCTTGGTCATGATGGGTCAGTCTTGCTGAGCGTAGTCGCTCAAGCTTTGCTTTGTAACTTTTTGTGTGCAAGTTCCTCCTCTTCTCTCTCTTCCGGTTAAGCCGTTGATGGTTGTTAGTGGGAAGTCCAAGCTTCTAGGTGCTGGATTCTGTACTGAAACCCGTCACAGGCGTAGAGTTGCCGCAGGAGGTCTTCACCTCTAGGGCGAGGTGAATACCCTTGACCGTCAAGTGAAATGCTTCCACAAACATGTTCTATCTTTTGAAGAACCTTCTGGTTCTTCTCCTGATAATCTTTAAACTAAAGCATAATAACTTAATTCTAAAGGAAATTATGGTTTTGAATGTTTCGTATGTGTGTTTACATGCATTCTCGCTTCGTCGAGAATCACCCGATCCGGATCCTGGAAGACGGACCCCTCATTTCTGAGGTGGTTCTATCACATCGATCAATGAAGTGTGATCCTCCATCACTGATGACTATTCTTGGCACTCCGTACCTCAGGAAGATGACTTCGTGGAATATCTTCTTTGAGTGCATAGCATCGGCAGCCTGACAAGGAAGAGCTTCTACCCATTTAGAGACATGTAGATCTTGAAGGTTGTCCAACGTCGGCACGTCTAATTAATGATGACTGGAAACAAGCAAACAAGAAACTAAGAAACAGTATACCAAACATGGTCTAAATACTAAACAAACAGTATCAAAATGATCTACTCATCACTATGAACGTGTGGGCGCAAGCATTGTCTAAATCAAAGCTTTGGTTCAAACAATACAGAGGTTTAAAGATTAGAGTTTGAATAGAAATCAAAATAAACTAAAACATGACCTATATGTAATTTTGAAAAATGAAAAAGGGCTAAAATGCAAAATGGCGTGGTTGACTCTGAGCTCTTTTCAAAAATGAGGACTGGAATAGAAATAATGCAAAGCTCAGGGGCCGTTTGCAAGATGCCTGGATTTATCTGGAATTTCTCAAATTGTTTTTGAATAGAATAAGTCGTGGACTTGGAACACAGCTCATGAACCAAGGTGCAGGGCCGGTTCATGGTGGAACTTGGCCAAGCAAGGGTGGCACACAGGTCGGAGTGAGCACGTGTGGCCACAACAGGGCGTAAAAGCTCAACGCAACGGTCTAGAAAGAGAGGGCAGGTCGAGGTGTGCTCACCGGCGTTGAATACAAGCGATGAGGTAGTGGATTTTGACCTAGCGGTGATGAACAGATGCGATGGTCGGTGGTGCTCGTGGCCAAAAAGGTTGGGGAGCAGAGGAGAGAAACCCGTGTGTGAATGAGCTCGGGCGATGTCGGGGCATCCTTTTTATTGGGTCGAAGGCCGGGGAGGCATGCGGTCGAGGGAGAGAAACGGCCGGTGGTGGGTTTTCAATTCAGCCGCTACAGAGTTGAAGAGAAGGGGGAGGGGAAACAGAGGGGCGGTTCACTGGTTTGGGGAAGGGGAAGAGGAGCAAGCGCGCGGCAGCGATGTTTCCTCATGGCACGGTCACGGCGGCATCGGTCGGAGGGGCATGGCGCGATGGCGGCTAGCAGCCGACAGCTACAGCTTCATTGCTTTCATCCAAAGGAGGAAGAAACCGAGATGGGCCAGGTGGACTATGTGGGCTGGTTGGGCCGGGTGAGCTGAGCCAGAAGCATGAAAAAGAAAAGGAAAAGAAATAAAAAGCGAACTGGGCTACTTGGAACATCTGGGCTGAATTCAAAGATTTGAAATACTAGGCTGCAGAATTGATTTTTGAATTGATTCAGTTATTTTTGGAGTTCAAGACAAAAGGTTTAAATGTTTCCAAACCAAATTTGAACAAAACTCAAAATAGGATAAATCAAATAAACCTTTTGGGGATCTTTCCATGTCTGGTTTAAATATTCAAATTCAAACCTAGGCTTTAAACAAGGGTATTTTTATAATTAATCAAACAAGATTTTGAGAATTTGAAACAATATTGAAGTCTTTTTAAAAGCCAAGCTCTTGGATTTTGAGACTTTGAATCAAAATAGTTTTGAAAGTCAATTGAAAATTTTAAATCGAGAATATTTTAGAAATAAGGCTTTCAGAGTTTCTTTTCGAATCCGGTTTTGAACAAATTTAAATCTAATTTTAGTTCGAACGAAAGATGGCATATTTCTACTCGTGCTATAAGCCTAAAGTAATTCATCAATACAAAAAATAAATGCATGGCAGCATGAATGCAATAAACATTTATATATAGCCTAAGTTAATTTAATAATTTAGAAAATATTCTTTTCGCCTAAATGAATCTTCTCCTTTACAATCTAAGGAAATTTTTTATCTATTAAGATAAAGTTTTAAAATTTTGTGAATTTTAGTCACATTCTAAAATTTAGAATTTTAGGGTGTGACAAAAAGGGTGCTAGGGATAGAAGTTTCTTAGCTGATTTACGTTCCACGTGTTGAGTTGCACTGCACCGTTGGCTTATTGGGATCACTCTGCCAAAAATCAAGGGATGTGTACTTTCTTTAGAGTTATGGGCATGATGGCTTGTGTTCCTGGTTACCTATCACACCCCAGTTCTGAGAAGACAAAACGAAAGCCTCTATACTTGTGTCCAGGATGTTTAAACCACACATATAGCAACAATATGGTGAACAGATATAATATCTCGATATATTACAAGGTAAAACCTTTACAAAATGACCCTTAGGTCAGAAAGAAGATTACAGAGTAAAGCACCAGTGGAAATCTAAGCATAGGTGCGACTTCCACATGACATTTTCTAAATAGGAAATTTGGGATTTGGTTGGAGGATTCCAATTCAAATCAACGACTTTAAACCAAGGACATTTTTAAACTCCAAGGCAAGGATTTGAATTTCAAAAGAAGATTTGGTCCAAAGGATTTGGATTATATTTACTTCATTGAATCCATAGGAAGATTTGAATGGGAAATGGATCGAATTTTGAGTAGACTTGGATCAATTGGGCATAGGAATATTTTCTAAATATTTCTGGGTTTTCCTTTAAGGTTTTGAAAATAAAACCAAGGCAAGATGATGTATAAAATGATGAAGAGAATATTGATGGAAGGACGAGACTAAATTAATATGAATAGATAGGCAGATTTCAGGCAAATGGCTCTAGGTATTGGCAAGGAACTTACATGGGGATAATTATAGGTAGGTGGAATACAAGGATGATGAGATGGCTAGGACAAGAAATCACATGATCTGGAGATCACGCTATTAGAACATGCCAAGATTGTGGAGTGGCATATTGCATGATAATCACGTTCTTGGTGCCGTCATGATTAACCTCGGTGAATGTTCTTGCACACACTAAGCACATTATGTGAAGTGGTTAGTGCATCAAAGAGATCTCACAATAGAGTAGAGTTATGTACATAGGATATGTACAAACACCGAGTAACAGTCATGGTGAATAATGTCATGGATGTGTCAGGACTCTTCGTGTAGAGATTTCTGGATATGATGTAGGGGATAAGGGGAAGCATTTACTGGAGAATATTGTTAGTATTTTGGTGTCTAGATCATCAAGAACAGGGCTATGTTTTGGGCTTGCTGGCTAGATAGAGCTGGCAGGTAGACCAGATGGAGCTCCTTTTTAACTCTATGGAATGAGAAGATGGAAAGAAATGATATATGGCTGATCCAGAAATGATTGGTGGATAGTAGGGACTGCTATAGGTGCATCTACTACACTTCACATGAAGGTGTGACAGTTGCATGTGAGGAGGAGCACTTGGGTGGATGGAGTAGAGACTGAAGAGAGAAAGAGAGGGAGATCTGTACTAAAAGATAGCTTCTGATCTCAAGTGCCATTCTTAGTACAGAAATACCTTGGTGGCTATAGAGATAAGGAAATGAATGGGTGTTGAGATTTGAATCCAATTAGTGTAACACCCCTGCTGTCTAATGAAGGCCATTAGCCCTAACAAAGTCATTAGCTTCATTAGGATTGCATCTCTTTTCCTTTTCATAAGTGCTCATGTTGGCCTTTGTAAAGAAACTTGGAATTTCTCTATGCAAGTGTGGAAATCTAAAATTACAGTTGTGTAGACCTTGGCAAACCCTAATTTTGGAGAATTTCTGAGATTTTCCCCAATAGGTTTGAATCCTTTTAAAATTCAAAGCAAATTCAAATCTCATAAAATTGTGGAATTTATATTTCAAATTCTATTTCGAATTGGAAGTTTTTCCAATATAGAAAGTTGTTCATCTTAGGATAATATATCAGATGTGAATTTCTCACAATTTTTGGTGGACGGGATGATGTCATTTTCTATTTCTGGTTTTGGTAGTTCAAACCCATTTCAGATAATCGTTTCAAAATTTGAAATCAGGGAGGGCCCGTCTGTCAGCTGCTCAGCATGCCCACTTGCATGTGCCACGCCTGCGCGACCCGGGAAACCACCTGGGCACCCGTCGCATCAACGGCAACAGTGTCAGCTGCCCTCCCGTCGAGCCTTCAAGGCATTCACCCATCCGCCCGCCTTTACTCCCGCTCCTGTTCTCCCGTTCCCATTCCCCACTCGCACTCCACACAGAACACACGCCTCGCCACCCCGCTCTACTCTGCTCCCCTCTCCGCTCGTGCCGCCGAGTAGCTGCCACCGACAAACACCAGTAAGCCAGGGCCGAGTTGATTGGAGGCCACCGCCAGCACCACCTCTCACCTGTCACCATTTTCTCTAGGTTTGGGAGCTTGGAAAGAAGCACCGCCATTGCCGTTCAAGCTGTTCTTGCTGCTGAGACGTGCCAACAGTGAGCTCACCCTTACACCGCATTTTGAGTCAATCGGAGGCCGTTGTGAGCACCCTAAACCTTTTCCGTTGTCGCTTGTCCAGGTTTGGACCCGGGAGACCCTGCGCTGCCACTGGATTTTGTGCCGTCATCGCTGAGTTTCCGCTCATCAGGGAGGAGCTCCACCCGTACCCCATTTTCTCTCTTCCGCCGGTCGGGACCGTGTCTCAATCTGCTCCTGCTCCCTCTCTTATGCAGGAACACTGACGAAGACCCTTCCACCAACCTAGCCGCCGTTGTCACCGGGAACACCACCGCACACCGGTGAGGGTTCCCCTTCTCCATCGCCCCGTTCCTTCGTGAGCTCCCGGTCCTGATGAGGTTGCCCGGTGAGGTTCTGGTGCTACCATGATGCTTCAGCAGCACGTGCATGCTGGATCCCCGGCCAGCACGCCACCGCTGTGGCCGAGCACGGTATCACCGCGCTCTAGAGCGTCGGGGTGTTGGGTCGCTCGTGGGTCGGCCCAGTCGCACTGCGTGGCCATGGGCCACAAGGACTTGGGTTTCCCTGGCTCGGGCCTGCTGTGTGAAGTGGGCTGGGGGGTTGGAATCGGCCCAGGAGACTGTTTAGTCTTTCCTATTTTTGAATTTGTTTGATTGGATTCATATCTGTTCAGTTTGATTCAAAAATTCATAGGAAAATAAATTGAAGTTATAAAAATGTGAAACAAATTTTCTGAGTAGATCTCGACCTTTTCTGGGTTTAAAAATATGAAACATCATTGTTCACCTCTGTACTGGCTGTTTAGTAAATAATCTTGCTTAACCAAGTTTAATTCATAAGTAAATTGTTAGACAAGATAAATTAGTGAAACCTGATTCTAGAATCTTGTCATGGCAGTGCCACTTGGAGGAAATTAGTTTCATTCCTGATCATGAGCTATTCCTCATGTTATCTAAGTTTTCCTTCCGTTTGGCTAATGTTGGCTCTAGTAATTAATTTACTTGGAGACACTGTTGTCATTTGGGCCAAGGTGATCCTTGCTGCCATGATTATCCTTGATTGACTTACTCATGTGCTTAGGCAGTGCTGAAACTTGAGTTAAATTAGTCCTAGTCATTTCTCACTTCTTTTGGAAGCTTAACCATAAATGTTAATGAAGACAACCAATCAAGTTTTCTCTAAGTAACTTAAAAGGGTATAAGCAAAGTTGATGTTATATTGCTTATCCTTGATGCTTATTGTTAATACTCATGCATGACATTCCATATAGGTCCTAACATCGGGCTTGAGCAAGGAGCATTTGGGGGACAACCTACACAAAGCTTCCCCGATACTAACTCTCCTTCCTTTGAGCAAGGCAAGCACCGATTACATAACCTTCTATAGGTTTTTGCTTTGTAATCTTTACTTTATGCAATGGTTAAGCATTTACGTGTAGGAGTTCAATGGAGTCATAGTTGCATTATGAAGTTCCTTCCATGTTACCTTGATTACATGCCCATGTTGGATTAGAATGATAGAATGGCTATACTTAGTAATATAGGCCATCGGTAGAAGCCGAGTGGTTAATAGCCACTCATGATAGGGCCCCTTCACACGATGGTAGTTCTATGTGGATTATGTTAGCGATCGGATTGTGGCTCTATGTGAGACCGAGCGGGGCAACTAGGAGAAAGTGGAGAATGCCGAATGGGAAGCGTGAGAGTGGTCTGTTTTCATGTTCAGAGCTCCGAAGGTGGTAGCCCCCACTTATGTCGATTAAGGACCGATCGTCTAACCCCGATGAACAAGATTGATTATGTACTGACGCATATGGAATTTATAGTGTCCCGCAAACTCAGTAGCTTCGATGGTCGCTGAGTTGGATGACACCCCACCATACTTAACCGATGTACATTGGGATAGTGTGGGGGCCACCCACAAATGCCCATCGAGGTATCGTATGGAAGACCTGCACTAGAGTAAGGTGGGCTCGGCTCGGCTCGACTCGACTCTTTGATAGTCGCCGTAAACTGTGGCCACTCATGGTGCCTTTGTAGCTCACGTGTGTCATGTTGTCAGGTTATTCCCTTGCAATGTATCTATCGATTCGAATCTCTGTGACACCCTCGGTCATGGGTGATACTTGTTTGTTGCTGTCATTCTGTAGAAGTGTCAATTCACTACGTTCACATGAAATTTATGGTTATGTTGATGACATGACTGCATGGTAATCAGAATTGATGATTACTAAAAGTTGTTGATTGAAATGCCTTGCATGCTTAGTATAGGTTGCTAATTTATACTTGTAAATCAACTTAACTTAGCTAATAGCCTTGTTTAAAAGTAATTAGTAATAGTTGCTAGTAGGATTGAGTCCTTATTACTTTTGAAGCCTTTGCATGTCTAGTTTCATGGATTTGGGGTCATGATGGATAAGTCTTACTGAGCATAGTCACTCAAGCTTTGCCCTTGTTGTATCTTGTCTGTGTGTTGGTGAGGATCTTCCACCTCCTTCTGACGATGCTGATGAGGGCTGTCAGTGGGAGGTCTAGACCGATGAGGGCTAGGTTCCCTACTGGAGCTCGCAGGTGTAGTTCATCTGAGGAGGCTCACTCTCTTCTAGGGTGAATAGTGTGTGCTTGACCGTGAGAGTTAAACCACTTCCGCAAAACTCTGAGATATCCTTTGAAGCTATCTTTTGGGCTTCATCTTTTGTAAACTCTAATAAATGGCACTCAATATGTAATAACTTTAACCTGAACTTCATATATGGTATTGTATGCTTCTATGTGTTGTGTTTGCGTATTCTCACTTCATCGACAATCCCCCCCATATGATCTTGGGAGACAAACCCCTCATTCTTGAGGTGGTTCTATCACAGTTGGTAATCAGAGTAATATTGAGGTTAAATACTCACTAAAGCATCTAAAAATCACAACAACGTTATCGGTGAGGAATGCTGAGCCCATATAAGGACTATAGTAGTGTCTTTAGGTGGCAAGGTAAGTTATGTGTTCGTTTATGCAACTACGGAATTGCTTCAAGGAAGGTATATTGTGATTTTGGTATGTTACACTTATTTTTTTGTTTATGACCTTATTTGGTTATTTGCGGCTTTAGTAGAGATATTAGGGTTGTGGATGCTTTCTTTTATTGTTTATGAGGTTTAGTGTTTGTGCTTAGCTTGTAGTACTTGAAGTGGGCACGAGAGTGCTGGTCCTCTAGGGGCATGATTGGGCACACAAGTGTTGGTCCCTTAAGGGCATGTGTGAAGGTTGCTGACTATTGTAATCCATCTTCTACAAGTACACTAACACGCGCTAAATTGTTAGTAACGTGTGTTGAGAGCAGTTTGCCACCGTGTTCGAACAATTCGCAATAGCAGATTGTTTTGCTTTGGTTTTGGTGAGGACGATTAGGTCGAGTTGCATTGTATCAAGTCACCTAATCAATCGAGCTTAATACCAAGTTTAAAAGTCATAATCTTGCCGCTGTCTGTAACCGTGCCAAAAGTTTCAACCCGTCCGTGAACCCGATTTCCAGCAAACTGCTAACTCCGCACGTGGCTGTACCGAAATGGCCATAACCGTGGCTGTGGGTATCGGAAACATGTGTATGAGTAGGCATTGGAAAGCTGAGCAAGTGACCTTTGGAATCCATGTTCACACCCCAGCAAGTTTCACGCTTCTTATGCCCCAAAACCTGACCATTCGCCTGTATGACCAATCTGTACAGAAAGTTTTGAGCACCTTCTCCTGACTTCAAAATCACGTAGCTTCCAAACTGTGCATCGGAATCGACCGTATCAGTAACTAGCAGAAAGCTAAGTTCGTTAATGGAAAGTTTTGTATTCAAATTTTCTGGGGAGGTCATGGTAAAATTTTGTCGAATTCCTGACTTGTGCTGAAAGGTAGAGTCTGCCGAGATTTCTGTTTCAGCAGACCGGTCGAGTTTCCAATAGCCGTAACTCATAAATCGCCGACCATTTGGAGACGATTTATGTACCATCAGAAAGCTGAGGGAGTTTCTAACCGTAATGGTATTCGAAGCTTTCAGAGTTTCAGCCAATCCAAAACCCAAAAGTTAAGTTCCGTTCAGACGCTGTTCTGTCCAGGATAGAATTCAGCAGCGAAGTCAATCTTTGAAATTCCGTAACTCCTAAACTATTTAGCGCACAGAGTCATATGAGTAACAGAAAGAAAGCTGGGAGAGTTTCCCAAGTTTTTGGTGTTCAGCTCTGGGACAGAATCATAGCCAAGCAGTCCCATTTTCGCTTTTTTCCTTACTGCTGTTTACTTAATTCAAGATTCTGTATTTGCTGTTCCGAAGTGATGCATTTGGGGTTAGTAATGTTTTCATGGTTGTGTTTTCAAATGAACATGAGCAACTACCCCCACATCACCATCGCTAAGGATGGGAGGCTTTGTTCCACAGGCCAGCATCGCCTGGGGTTCCCGCGAGTGCTATACGACACACTCCTCCATCTCGTCTACAACAAGGACGTTCCTATCTACCGCTGTCGCATGTCTATGGCCCATGGTCTGGACAGGTGCGAGGTTAGCGTGGTGATACCACTCAACCCAGCGGAACCGTGCATGGGAACCATCATTGGCAACGAGCTAGATGACACCATCGAGTAGATGGCACACGTCACCCTCACCTCCCTGTGTGAGAGCCGCATCGCCGCTACTGCCGCAATGCCTATCGCATCCTTCCCGATTCATAATCAGGGGGATCCCGTGAGGAAGCAGCACCTTGAGGCCATGTCTGACCCCAAGGGCCCTCACTTCCACACAGGTATGGCTGTGATGGACGAGTATGCATAGTACTTGTTCAACCTGCAGCACAACCTCACTAGGACCATCATCCAGCAGCGCTTGAGTATGGCCGCATACGACGTGCACAACATCACCATCTCACATGAGCTTGCACAGCTGAAGCATGACAATTCACTTCTTCATGGCGGTACACTTCCTCCTTTGGACTAGGACCATGAGTTGAAGGTCATGTACCGTCGCTTCAGCGAGGCCAGGCACGGGTGGAATTACACCCAGTAGCAGCTAGACACCACTCATGAGCTGGTGGATGAGCGCACCCACACGATCATACACCTAGAGCATGCCAATGAGAAGCATGACCTAGAGCTCGAGGAGACGGCACCAGTGATCACCTCCCTTGAGCAGCAGATTTAGATGTTGTAGCTTTAGGCACCACCTGCAGTACCCGCTAAGCCCGACGCTGTGTCAGATGTCAACGAGGAGTAGGTTGTGGGACGTGTCAGGATGCAGGGTGGTTTGACCTTTTTTATTTTGAGTGGGTAGGTTAGGCTAGCAAATAACTTGATAGCTTGTAACCTTGGATGTAACCCATGGCATAAGAACAAGGTTTTCATGCCCCTTTTGTTTTTATAGGCAGGTTATATTCGACCACTTGTACAAATGTCATGTGACATCTTTTGTAACTCATGTATGAAGTAAGATGATGAATGGAAATGGATGTTACCTTTTGTAAATGCAATTGTCAATCTTTCATGTTGTATTTACCTTCTGCATAGCTTACATCATATTCTACTGGACTATTGCAATATCTAATGGTGTAAGTTACTTATGACAGATGGTGTGAACTAGAGCCACTGAGTATGTTGTGCTTGACATCCCGGAGGGATCAGCCGGTCGTGGGCATGGTCGTGGGCAAGCCCCACGTGGCAATCCACCGCCCCCTCCTCCACCATGCGCACCTATCAGCATCGAGCAGTTGCTAGCGATCCAGAATGATCTCATGAGTGTGCTCATGCAGAATGAAGCATGTCGTGGGGCAGAACATCCATAGCAGATGATTGGCTCTGCACCACCGAATCAAAATTTGGACTATTACACTATACAGAGTACCAAAAGACTCTGTATGCCACCCCACAACTGAGAGGTCCAGCAGGGGCCTGGTGGGCATTGTATACCGCAGCGCTGCCAGCAGATCACCATGTGTCGTGGGAGAGAAACCCCTCATTCTTGAGGTGGTTCTATCACAGTTATTAATTAGAGCAAGATTCAGGTTAAACACACACTAAAACATCTAAAAATAGAAACAATGTTGTCAGTGAGGAACATTTAGCCCATATAAGGACTATAGTAGTGTTTTTACGTGACAAGCTAACTTATGTGTTCCTTTATGCAACTACAGAATTGCTTCGATGAAGGTATGGTATGATTTTGTTTTGTTAGCCTTATTTTATTGTTTATCACCTTATTTGGTTGTTTGTGGCTTTAGTAGAGATATTAGGGTTGTGGATGTTTTCTTTTGTTGTTTGTGAGGTTTGGTGTTTGTGCTTAGCTTGTAGGACTTGAAGTGGGAATGAGACTGCTAGTCC
>VSTD030003221.1:0-11093 GCA_008808055.3 Sporobolus alterniflorus | reverse complement strand
ACTGGCTGGTAATGGTGTGGATATACACCAGGTCCGCCTCCTTCTGCCCAGCTTCCAGCATGGCGTACTCCTTGCTGTCTGGCTCCGGCATCGGCCGTCGGCTCACGGTCGGCCGATTTGGGAGGTACCCTGCATAAGGGTACTGCCCAAAGTTGACGGCCGCGTGCAGCGCTGAAGCGATCCAGATTATGGTTGTGCACGTCCTGACCAACTCCTGGACCGTCTCCATCTTAGGCCACCATTCACGGTCCTTGAGGTCTTCGTGAGCCTCCTCACGCACCTCCTTCCACCACGCCTGCAGCTCCACGTCACGCCGGAGGTCACCGTCGTTAGGGTAGTAGATGTCTAGGTACTCCCTGACCCACCGCTCGATCGCCCACCAGATCACAAGGCCGTCGACGGCATAGGGATAGTCCTTGATCAACAGCCGCACACCGTACGGGCTCGATGCATCTGGAACGGCCATACCCCTGCATGAATTACCAAGGACTAAATTCATCAGAGTCTGCTGCAATTCAGACTCGTTACAGGCTTAAAGCAATTCCAGCAGTTATCCAACCAATAACCAACCCCGGGGTTATTGGAGAACTGCAGGAGTTGCTCTTAGAGCTGCAAGTTTTTTTCTCTTTTACGTACGGCCAGCCAGCAGGTTCTTTCACAATTTTATTTGGCCTTATATAAAATTAAGTCAAAAATAAATAAAATTTTGATCCGGCCCGGCCCTCACTCTAGCTAGTTCAATTTTCTAGGCCTGTTAGCAGGCCTATAACGTACCTCTTGACAAGGTCGGCGGGGAGCGCCTGCTCCATGAAATTCCAGCTCTTGTACACGTCAGAGGACATCTCCAGGGCGTACTTCCCTGGGAACACAGTCTTCTCAAAGATGCCATCGGCGTTGATGAGGGTTTGGCGTGCCAGGGCGTTGATGTTCAGCGTGTCACGATAGTGCGGGCTCAGCAGCTTGTGAATGGGGTGCACCACACTGAGATGCCGGTTCGTCGCAATTGTGAACGGCTCTATGACAGCATGTGTGTTCAACCTGTAAAAACACACACAGAAGAAGATCAGTATTTCCCCACAACTGTCCATTATGTCCCTAGCAAATGGAACAGAGCATGGCAGTTGCTGTACCAGTGGCTAATAAGCTGGTGCCAAGCAGAGTCGTTAACACAGGCGTAAGCCTTGGCAAGTTGCCAGATATGACCCTCAACGCCGGTGTGCGCCGGCGTGTACACCTTGCTGACTGTGCCGTGCTGCTGGCCGTCCGGGTGAGGCAGGCTCAGCTCGATGGCCAGGGGCTTTAGTGCGCCATCGTCCTTCAAGAAGAGTAAGGTCCTGCTGGCATAGATGAAATTGCCCTCCAACTTGTTGATCCGGTCAAGGTACGGCATGAAGTTATCATGGTGGTCCAGGATGAAGAGCCGGTTGTTCCTCCGTGCCTACACATGATATGTTACCACAGTCAGTTGATGGATCATTTTTTTTACCAAAGTACAGCAAGGAGGCCCCTGCTGTGGTAGATGCCAATTATCTGCATCAAATCATTCAGTTTGCATGTATTCAGTAGTTCGGCATACATTCTGCACTGTCAGGCCTTCCAGGTTATGCTGAATGTGAGCTTCGGTGATCGTACTGGTTTGGTCCCCATATTCATTTGGGTCCAGAGTACTTTTAGCAGGGAACTCCTGCAGTCATGAAAGAGAACATTGTAGGGTTTATATTCTACAAATGGAGGAGGATGCATTTGCCACTTCAAATATGCAAGCTACTAACCGTTAGACGTCTAATGATAACTGGATTCACGCCTGCAAGCATTTCTCGTGCAAACTCCTCATCAGTCCTCCAGCCAAAATTATACTCTGGAGCCTTCTTCAACACATCTAATGCATACAAGATTTAGGCGCAATAAAAAACTATTTATTCGTGGAAAATCAGATCAACATGGAAACTTACCAAAAAAATCAATTACCTGATTTTATTATGTTTGGAAGGGGCATCTTTAGGGGATGGTCATGAGCACCATTTGGCAGAAGACTTCTAAGGAACTCACTGGGGATTTTCTCCCTGACCGCTGCCATTAATGGGTGATTGGGTGTTTCTGGACCGGTTTCATAGAGTCCTAGGATGTCTTCAAGTGAATCAAACTCACGTGGATTATCATCAATGACAGTGTTTAGAGTAGGAAGAACAGCTTCAACAACTGCCTTAATGGAGTACCCAAGGAAGTCTGACATCTTGAGGTGCCCAAAACGTTCGTCACATGGGACGTAGATGTCCAGGTTCAGAAGAAAAAGCCTGCTCTCTCGGTCTGGGTGAACGACAAGTTATAAAAGATTTCAGCCAAATTTTGTGCATTGCCACAATTAGTTATGGATTAAATTGTTTTGATCTGAACTCACCATTTTCCGTTGAGGGTCGTCCGGTTCTGCAGCGACGGGGATATGGGTGTTGGCTGCCACCGAGAATCGGCCGTACGTAGTCTTTGTCCTTGTCTGAAGTACCAAGGTCATTGTAGTAATCATAACGGTACACACGGTCGTGGTCCTTGTATGGCCCACGATTGTCGTCACCTCGGAGAATCTTCAGTTCATCTTGCCTATAAGGCACCAATGGCGCAGGCATTTTGCTAGGCAGATAAGTCTGTATAGTAAGAGAGTAGGTAATTAGTATTCCTTTGTGGCTTTGAATAAAAATAGTGCTGGCAGAAGTAAGCAAAGGGATTAACTGATATGTGCACTTATTCACAATAACATCATATGGTTGTATTGTTGATTTTTTTTCCTCGAACAGGTTGTAACGTTGACTGTAGGATACCAAGAGAAAAAGCAATGTTAATTTGTGTTCTAGTTTCCAATGCATGTTGAGTTGAACTAAATATTCGTTCCACTTCCACTCATGTGTTGGATCTATGTGTGCTTATCTTGGATCTACTTTGATATTGAAAATAGTTTCGTCTATCTTTATTTTCAGGAGACAGTTATGGTTCTTTGCTGCAGGAGTTCCTCCTCAGGGCGGCCGACCGCGTGTTCAACCGAGTCCTTCCTCTTCTAGCCCCGGGGTTCTCTCTACACTTCAAGCGATGGACTCGCCTGGCCATGGCTTCCAACTGCACGCTCCCGACTCCGGTCACCGTTGAGCTCAGGGGCCTCCCAGCTCACGCCTTAGATAAGCTCAAGGCGCAGAATGTGCTCAGCGACTCGTGTTCGGTCGAGTCTATTTTCCCTGTGACGGCGACGACGCGTGATATCTCGATGCTCCAGGTCACGACGTGGACCGTACGGCCAGAGTCCATCCCACGGGTTGTCGACCTCCTCACCCCGGAGCTTACATAGGGTGACGAAAAATCGTCGTCAAGGCGTGCCCTCCTCTAACCGGTCTCTATGTCTCTGCCTGGGTGTGCCAGCTCGCAGGAGGGGCCTTCTCGGCCGGCGCCGCCGCCTCCCCCCTCCTCAGAGTTCGGCCCCAGACCGTTTGTACACTCTAGGGAAGGTGGGGCCCAGTGAGATGTTTGTGCCACCAGGCGATGTGACGGGTGCGCCGCTTGCTGATGCGGTGGGTGCGCCGCCTGCTGCGCATGCGCACGTTGACAAGGCGGACCTGGTAGGCAGTGCCATAATGCCTTCGCCTGTTCCCCAGGCACCCTGCTCCTTTATCGGTCTACAGTGGTTCGTTGGAAAGCAGCAGCTGTAGAGGAGGCCTCCTGCTCCTTTGTCGCAGCGGCTGCTTTCCAACGATCCACCTTCTTCACCGAGCGCTGCTCCTCCGGCCGGCGACAAGCCAGTGACACCGCGGGGGTCAACCACCGCTTTACCCACCTCCGCGAGCAAGACCCCAACTACAAAAGATCTCCTGGCAAAACCGGAGACGACGACGCCTTTGCTGGAAGGGGCGCCCGCCATGAAGCTCCCTCCGCTCCGCCACCACCTCGTCGGCGATATCCCAGCTGGAGGACTTCTTATCAGTGTCAGCAGAGAACCGAGCGGATGACAGTGTTGAGCCGGCCTTGACTCTGCTCCTTTCACGAGTGAGCGTGGCAGACAGGGTAGGGCTCCCGTCTGAGGATCAACCTACACTCGGCACGTCGACAGCGGCCACTGCACTTTGAGCTCGGCAGCCTAGTGCTGAGGAACACACACTGATCGTGTACTCTCGGCGAAGGCACGTCTTGGAGGGCAGGCAACGCAGCTCCCAACTCCTTTTGTGGATGCCACTCAAGAGCAGTCAGCTCAGAATCCTCATGGCCAGTTCATCGACAAGATCACCAGGAAGATTGGCACTCTACTCCCAGTTCTGACAATCAACAAGAGAAGACGCAAGGTGCCGCCCTCTGTGGAGCCACCTCGTCGCAGCAGCAGAATAGCTGGAATTCGAGCGAAGCCAGGCCTTGCCACTCCTTCACGAGCAAAGAAAACAGTCATGTGCTCACTCGGCTTCATAGCAGATCAGGAATCATTGTCCCAGAAGGATCTAGATGATTATGCCACCCCCTCTCTGATACTCATGTACAGGCCCTAGCGACTCTCTTCAACTAGTCCATCCCCGACTCTGTGTTGGGGGATGAGTTGGCCGTGGCTGCCTCCTAGAGAGGTGTCACTTGGCTATTCTAATGGTCACCTATATTCCAATAATATTTTCAATGGATCCAGCCCATATTATGTTTTGGAATGTCCAGAGACTTAATTCGCTTGCAAAGCAAAATGTAGTCCGGATCATGGTTGATTCAGTAAAGGTGAATGTGGTATGTTTGCAGGAGACGAAAATGGGGCAAATCGCAAGGCGAACCATCCTCTCTATGTTGGGTTCTGAATTCGACAACAATTTTGTCTTCCTTCCTTCAATGGGAGCCAGCGGGGGAGTTCTTATAGCCTGGCGTGCAGCATTAGGCACCATGGCAGCAAGCAGAACTGATTCATTTTCTGCTTCAATTCAGTTTGCTCCTGAAAACAGAGATGCTTGGTGGCTGACTGTGGTGTATGGACCTCAAGGAAACGACAACAAGATTGCCTTCTTGCAAGAACTCCGCACCATTAGAGCCTTATGTGCAGGTCCTTGGTTACTTGGGGGTGATTTCAACTTAATCTACAAAGATGAGGATAAGAATAACACTAACCTTGATCGGACTATGATGGGGAGGTTCAGGAGACTCATAGATGACTTGGCAATCAAGGAAATCCCGCTTCATGGCAGGAAATTCACTTAGGACCAGCAACAGTTCGAGCAGTTCTCCAACTCTTGTCAAGCTTGATAGAGTTTTCTGCTCTATGGATTGGGAACAGCAATTCCCGAACTGCCTCCTAACCAGCACTGTATCTGATGACTCGGACCATTGCCCCCTGCTGCTAGGTCTCCGGGACAGCCACCAAGGGAAGAAGAGATTCCATTTTGAAGCATTTTGGCCCAAGTTTGATGGTTTCCATGAAGCAGTCCAGCATGCATGGTCATCGGTCCAGGCCAAGCCATGCCCGATGGAAACCCTGTCTCTCAAATTCAGAGCTACAGCTAGGGGCCTTCAGAGCTGGAGTGACAAGAGAGTAGGCCACTTCAATTCGCAACTTGCTTTGGCTAGAGAGACCATCCATCAATTGGAAATTGCTGCAGATTTTAGACAGCTCACCTCCTGGAATTATGGCTGTGTCAAAGCTTGAAAAAACATTCTCTCGCCTTGTCCTCACTCCTCCGGACAGTGGCAAGGCTCCGGTCAAGAATCACATGGTTACGAGAGGGAGATGAAACACAAAACTCTTCCACTCTCAAATGAGATACAAGAAGAAAAAGAACTTCATTGCTAGCTTGACAAGTGATGGGCAAGTGGTGACGAATCATGAGGCCAAGGCTGATCTACTACTGGATTTCTATTCCAACTTAATTGGGACTAGGGACGAGAGGCAGAACACCATAGACCTTGATGCTCTAGGCCTCCAACACCATGACCTACACATGCTGGATGCACCGATATTAGAGGAGGAGGTGTGGAATACGGTTAAGCTGTTGTCGTCTGACAAAGCACTGGGCCCGAATGGCTTCACCGGGCATTTCTACAAGGTCTGCTGGTCCATTATCAAAGATGACATCATGGCAGCCATTTCAACAGTGTGGAGAAGGGATTACAGAAACTTTAAGCTGCTCAATACAATATATATCACCCTTCTACCAAAAACGAAGGAAGCCAACCAGGCAAAGGACTTCATGCTCATTAGTCTCATCCATAGTTTCGTAAAGTTGGTAACAAAAATCCTTGCCAATAGGTTGGTTGTGCAGCTGGGAGAAATGGTGCCTGCTAATCAAAGTGCATTCATTAAGGGAAGATGCATTCAAGATAACTTTATGTTGGTGCAGCAAACTGCCTGCTTCCTTCACTCGCAAAAGCAACCGCGTATTCTCTTGAAATTGGATATCTCTGTTAGACGGCTCACCTGACCAGTCCAACCATAAAACCAAAGTGATATAGAGGGGGTGAGGGGGGAGGGCTTTTATCAAGTTCCAACATTCCCCCTACTGCGTGCCAGTCAGGGCTCCGCCTCCACTGGTCTGTGCTACACGAGTCTCACTGTATAGACTTATGTAGGCTGGAATAATTATGCGCATCAGAATATGCGTGGTCGAGGCTCGAACTCGAGACCTCCTGACTCTGATATCATGTTAGACGGCCCACCTGACCAGTCCAACCATAAAATCCAGATGATATAGAAGGGATAAGGGAGCCTTTTATCAGGTTCCAACAATCTCCAAGGCGTTCGATTCCATCTCGTGGGTGTTTCTCCTAGAGGTCCTTGGAAAATTGGGGTTTGGAAGAATTTAGAGGGATGACATTAGTGGGCTGCTATCCTCCTCATCCACTTAGATCATGTTAAATGGAACACCGGGGGAAGCCATCACATACAAGCGTGGGCTGCGCCAGGGGGATCCCCTCTCGCATATGCTCTTCATTCTCGTTATCAATACACTTAATTTGATGGTGTCTAAGGTGGCGGAAGAAGGGCTGCTTCAGCCGCTCTCTTCCCAATCCATTCACCATCGGTTCTCACTCTATGTGGACGATGTTGTGTTGTTCCTCCGGCCAGCCGCTGCTGATGTTAGCCTCATTATGCAAATATTGCAGCTCTTTGGAGAAGCCTCATGCCAAAAAACTAACATTCAGAAGAGCAGTGCCGTGCCAATTCATTATTCAGCCACTGATGTAGAGTCTGTTCAGAATTATCTACCTTACCAGGTTGAGGAATTCCCTATCAAGTATCTTGGTCTACCCCTATCTCTTAAGAAGCTCACTAGACTTTAGTTGCAGCCCTTGATTGGCCGCTTGGTGGATCTCCTACCGGGTTGGAAGTCAAATTTGATGGCAAGAGCAGGCCGGGTTATCCATGTTCAGTTTGTGCTTACGACAACAGTCATCTACCACACCATGGCCTTGGACCTTCCACCTTGGGTGGACAAAGCTAGTGACAAGATTCGTCAGAGTTATTTGTGGCTCGAGCGCAGAGAGGCATTGGGAGGGCATTGTTTGGTTGCTTGGCCAAAATGGTGGTGCGTCCAAAGGAGTTGAGCGGGCTTGGAATTTCAAACCTTAATATCCTCAATTGGGCGCTAAGACTAAGGTGATTATGGCTGAGCAAAACAGAGCCAAACAAGCCTTGGGATTCCTTTTCAATGCAAGTCAACGTCAGGTTACAGGCATTCTTCTCCATGGCGGTAACCTCAGAGGTGGGGGACGACACCAATACTCTATTCTGGAAAGACAGGTGGATGTCCGGTCAGAGTATCAGTGACCTTGCTCCCCTTATTGCATACATGATCCCTAGAAGACTTTCTAGCAGGAGAAGGGTGGCTGAAGCATTGACTGACTTGAGATGGGTCAATGACATACATGGTACAACAACGGTATAGTTTATCCTCGAGTTTCTGAATTTATGCAGCCTCCTTGCTAGGGTGTCGCTACAGTCCAAGGTTCCCAACAAACACAGTTGGAGGTTGTCAAGCTCCAGCCTCTACTCGGCAAAATCAGCATATATGGAGCTGCTGCTGGGGGCTATCGCCATCGACCCGTGGGGCGCATTTGGAAGACTTGGGCACCAAACAAATGTCATTTTTCTTATGGCTAGTGGCCCATAACCGTTGCTGGACAGCCGACAGGTTAGAGCGCCGCAATTTACCGCACCCAGACAAATACCCGCTATGCGACCAGGAGGATGAGTCCATTCAATATTTGCTGGTCAGATGTGTATCTGCGCGCCAGTTCTGGCTTGCTTTGCTGCAGCGATGTGGGCTCATATGAATCGCCCCAGAACAAGCTGAAAGTTCTCTCGATGGGTGGTGGAGCATGGTGGGTAACAGGGTCTACAATACGCTTAAGGAAGGGCTCAACACCCTGCTGATCCTAGGAGCCTGGACCATATGGCGACATCGGAATGATTGTATCTTCAATGGTTCTCCTCCGAGGTTGTCAACAACACTAGCCATGGCTATGGAAGAGGAAAGAGGCTGGTGTATGGCAGGAGCCAAATGGTTGTCCCTGTTGTTCAATGGAGGCCCAGGGCTCGACTGAACCCTGCCAAGCAGTGCTAGGCTAGTTCAGGTAGTCCCTCCATTAGATTAAGGCGCTAATGTAACAGAAAAACTGGTGTTGGGATGTGTTGTATTGTGCTGTTTTTCTTCTTCTATTAATGAAATGATGCGTAGCTCTCCTGCGTATTTGAGAAAAAAAAGTTATGGTTCTTTTAATGGATTTACTATTCTTGCTCCTGGATCTATCAACATTTCTGATCAACAAAATGGTCCTTTTCCAAAAGCTTAATTAAACATCGCAGCTTGTTGATGATGTTTAGTCGTATAAACTATTAGGAATCCGGTTAGGTAGTAAGGAGCTGCTGACCATGGGCACACACCTTGCTGCTGTAATCTAAGCAGTAGCTGATAAAAACTCATTTAGTCATGTTGAATGGCTAAGGCAAGACATTCTTTATCATCTGCAACTACCAACAGGAATAAATGTAAAACATTCACATGGAAACAATTGCCTATTTTCTATTGTTCCGAAGTCACCAAGACTGCAGTAATAAATATAAGAAACAGCAGCCAACAATGCAGCTATATCTCACATATAGTTAGTACACCTGCTTTACTCATAATAATATCCACATCCATTGCATGATACTATCTCCATCGCAAAATATAAGTATTTTTTACTTATAGACACCACGTTTGACCGTTCATCTTATTCATTTTTTAAATATATATATATATAAACAAATAGGTCATGTATAAAGTATATCTAATGATAACAAATCATAAAAATAAATAATATTTTCTACAATTTTTTTAAATAAGACGAATGGTTGAACGTGATGTCCAGAAGTAAAAAAAATGCTTACATTTTAGGATAGAGGAAGTAGAGTATAGATAAAGCAGTCATCAATTATTGCACCAGCATCTGCAATGATTTTTGTTTGTTTGTTTGCTAAGGCAATTTCTGTGAATGGGCCATCAGCTGCACATGTAACTGCTAAAAACACGCTGTACTCTTGTACCACCCATTTTATCAGACCCCCAACAATTTAATGTTTCCCCTAAAAATAGATGGGTGTTTGACGCAAGTGCCAGCTACAATTTTGTGTCAACATTTACTTATATCGATCGTTCGCAGGTGTGTGCAGTACTCAACCAGGGAAATTATCAGGGGGGGGGAGGTGCGAGGATGAAAGCACTCACGTCATTGGCAAAGACGATGCGGTCGTGGGTGTAGAATTTGTGAGGGTAGATCCACGAGTTGGCAATGAAGACGACGGTGCCCTTGCCGGGGACACCCTCGAGCGTGAGCGTCTTGAGGAAGACCTCCTCGCTCCAGTGGTTCTTGACGAGGACGGCTCCAGGGATGCCCTGCAACTCGTCCCACTCGAAGCTCACCCGGAACACCGTCTCACCGTTGGTCTTGGACTTGAGCGTCACCACCGCCTCCTCCAGGTGCGCCGCCTTCCCCACCTTGCCCCGGCCCCCATTGCCTGCGAGCCACCACCTTTCATCAGTCACCGCATCCAATCCAGAGGGAAAAGATTATATATTTGGAAAAGAAAATTGTGGCCGCGTTATCCTAATTTTGGGAAACAAAGGTTCCTTTTCGATTCCCGCAGAAATCCAATTGGGATTTCTACGCGCCATAAATCTCTACCAAGTCAATCTATTTTGAATGATTGCATTGATTTTTCTTTTCTTTCCTAAACACGAAGGATTGATTGATCATATGGCGCGCAATTAGCGAAGAAAAGAGCAGTGGGATTATCGTGTAAACTAAGCTGAGG
The DNA here is from genome assembly GCA_008808055.3 of Sporobolus alterniflorus. Taxonomy (NCBI): domain Eukaryota; kingdom Viridiplantae; phylum Streptophyta; class Magnoliopsida; order Poales; family Poaceae; genus Sporobolus; species Sporobolus alterniflorus. Next base: position 805 of record VSTD030003221.1, on the reverse strand, counting down.
CGCGCGTCTCGGTACCTGTGGCCGCGCGTCTCGTTTTCCTTGGCACCTCCACCATGAATGGATCCGCACCACATCAGTACCGGTACTCCCTCCGTCCTCAAAAGTTAATCGTTTTGGACTTCGGTGTAAGAACTAATAAGATACATGAATGACCCTACTACCCCTATTGATTCAATGACTCCCGGGCTGCCTCGTCACCAAGTAAATATGCTGAACATTAACCAGCAGGGATACACGACGCTTACCTAAGTCTAACCTAAAAGCTAAAATGACTTGCTTTTAGGGACAAGAATCGGACGCTAAAACGACTAGTTTTTAAGGATGGAAGGAGTAGCTGTTAACGCCCCTCTCAGCGACGTGACATTCGTGGCCGTTTGTTCGGATCAAACCGTGCTCCACGACAAATCATCTGCAAATCGTCTGCTCATGCCGATGCCCGCGTCCAGGATATTCAAATTTTCTACAAATTTCATAGGAATTCAAACTGACAACAGGTGAACTGGTCGGATTCTTCGGGCCGAGCGGCAGCGGCGGCGGTTCTCGGGTCTCCGAGGGCAAACCCCACAGCGGGGGACAGAAACCGAGCCGAAATACGCGACCGAAAACGCGACGCGCGGCGCGGCGTTTCGTTTCCGCGAGGCACGCCACGTGCACGGGCGCGGAGTTAGCTGCCTTCTGGAGGAGGGGAGGAAAGAGGATGGGAAGGAGAAGAGGGGAGGAGGCGGCGGCGGCGGCGGCTCACCAGGGTCGGCGGCGGTGGCGCTGACGAGGCGGAACGCGAGGCCCTGCTCCTGGCCAAGGATCT
>VSTD030003220.1:0-11094 GCA_008808055.3 Sporobolus alterniflorus | reverse complement strand
GTGTCTTTATGCTTGTGGTGAGCTTGCTCAACTTGATTAATCACTTCATTTTATATCATAGCTCATGACTACTTGCTCGTTTTCTCTTAATGGTCTCTTTGTGAGGATTAACTCTTATTTTTGCAAGTCTTGGCATAATAGTTGAGTATAGTTGCTTAAATACCTGCTTGTATACCTTGTGAAGCACCCTAATTTTAATCTCATGCTAGCATCTCATGCTTCTCTCGGTTTGTGTTTGATAAGTTCATTGCCAAAAGGGGAGAGAATGTGCACAAAGTTGGTAGAACTCTTTTGCTAACTGGGTGGTTGAGAGAAGAAACATGATAAATTCTTCCTAAGGGGGAGAGCTTGCATTAAGAGTGTTAGCGGGAGTTTTGAGTTTGAGCTTTTCTTTGCTTTTTCTTTGATTTGCCGCTTTTCTCGCCATTTGCTGGTTTTTGCGGTTTTTCCTTCTTCTAGATGACCTTCTTGGGCTTTTGGTCTTCTAGTTGTGCTTCATATGGTCTTAGATTCAAAATTCAAACTTTGTGCCTTTGTGTTATCAATGTACTCATCAAGGGGGAGATTGAGAAACCAAGTGATCAGTACCTTGGTTTGATTTGTGATGAGTAATTGACTTGCCTTGATTTGAATTTGAATCTAGAAAATTTCGGTGGTTCTACCTTAGAATCTGTTTCATGTGGAAAAACGTATTTGTTGGTCTTGTGATGTGTAGGTGACAGGTGCAGCATGGCGGGTAGTGACTAGGATTGAGGTAGGAGTATGAGACTTGGTGCAGATGACTGGGGATGGTCGAGCACAGGTCGGGTACTCGGTGGGTGAACGATCGAGAGGTCGGGTGACGTTATGTGCGGTTTGCACCGTGCATAAGGAGATAAGGAGCACGAGTTTTTGGTTCAGTCGCAAAATCAAGGTCGACGGTTTCTCCCGGTTTGGCTTCAAAACCGATGACTATGATTCTTGTGTTTTGGTCTCAAAACCACTCACATGGGTTTCTCAGTTTGGGCCTCAAAATCAGCAGCTGCGGTTTGGTGATTTGGCCCACAAAATCACTGCGATGGTTTCTTGGGTTGGACCTCAAATCCAAGTGGGAGGAGGTTTGTTGGTTTGCGGCTCAAAACCGATGAGCGGATGAAGACGGTGTGAGAACACACGTCAACATCCGATGGCTTACTTCGTCATGAAGCAAGTTGAGCTAGGGTTTTCCAGCTTTGCCTCAAAACTGGTGGAGGAGCGATGGTGGATGGTGTACATGGCATTATCACGGATGTCGCGTAGAGATGAAGCTGAAGACGGATGAGTCAATGCGATGGGCTGCATCAGACTCTTCTACCCCAACTTTGCCGTTTTCATTATATTAGGTCATAAGGGCAGTTTAGTCATTAGTTTTCCTATAAATAGGACCCTAAGGGTTGGTGGAGATGCAAGCATTCATCCATCCCTCTTCCATCCACTAGCTATAGTTATTTTTTGAGATGTGTGGGTGTGCTTTATGGTGTAAGAGAGGAGTGGAGAGAAAGTGTGAGATCCCTCCAATCTTTTAAAGAGTGGGAGGATATTGTGACGGTTTCCACACCTTGTAAACTCTTGATTCAAATCAATATAGCTGTGTATTTGGGTTAAATCATCTCTCATCTTGTGTTGCATTGTTTTTTATTTTTGTGATTTCCGGAGGTATTTTTGACCCTATTTTCGATCTCGCGATTTGAGGAGTTTTTCATTAATTTCTTCCGTGGGTTTGGGTGTTAGGATGAGCCTCATCATCTATCTCTAACCTTGGAGTGAATCCATGTCTCTATCTCCTTCGATTTGGTGGGTTTCTCCCGTTTCCTCCAAAAACTAATTCTTTGAGTTCATCCAAAATCAAAAGGGAAATCTTTGAATTTGGTGACGCTTATGTCTAAGTTTCATCTAATTTAGTGCATCATAGGTTAAGAATCAAAGTTGAAAAGAAAGTTTACGGGTGAACCGGATATATTCGGCAATTTTAACGCATATATCCGGTGAAACCGGACATATCTTGCTAACCGAGTGTCCGTTTGATCATATTCTTTTTCCGCTAGTGTCGTAACTTTATGAGGATCATTTCTATTCTATTGGTTAGTATTCTTCATCACTTTCCTTCATGGATTTTTGCTTAGGTTTTTGAACATGGGACATTGGCCGATTTCTTGTGAAAGAAATTTTATTCGACTCCCGTTCACCCTCCTCCGGTCGCCCCCTCGGTCCTTCCATTTCGTTGGATCTAGCCGCATCCATTCTGCTGTCCTACTGAGTTAGAGATTCAATCGATCTATTGATCTGTTTAAACATGGGATATGGTTTCAGAATCATCTTTTCTAATCTAGTGGTAGTGGATATCTATCATCGTTGTGTTTAGATAGTTATGCCAATGTAACATTAGTTCTCTGTTAAAGGTCTAACATGATATCGTTACCTTCATGATGATGGTTATGCCAGATTATATTATGGACTTATCATACAGATAATATCGATCAAATATCATCAGATTGCATATTACTATTTCTTGATAAAATTGATGCTTGAAACTTTATTTTTTTAATGAAAATAGTATATAGAATAATACTTCTATAATTAAAAATCATCATAACATTATTTTGAGGACATGTAGGACAATTTCTACTAAAATTTTATTTTCGTAAAGCTGAAGTTGATCTGACAGTCAAACAAAACTATTAACTTCATCAACTCTGAGACTGAACTGCTCTGTAGTGAAGTTGGTGAAGTTGAGTTGAAGTTGGTAAAGGTGAGCAGTCCTAAACAGATTCTAAGTTGAAGTTTGTAAAGCTGAGCAGTTCCAAACCGATCAGGATGTTGCTGCTTCTCGGCTCCAACTTTCCAGCTACCATGAGGATTTCTTAGACTTGTGACGATCACGGCGTGATGAATTGTATTTTTTCAGACAGTTTAATTTTATCATATATATAAAAGAATACTCTATCAACAGCTAGATTATCACATAAACCCAATAAGTAATAGCCCACAACCCTTCACGGCAGGTTGTTCAAAAAAAACACCAAGGACGACCATGGTGTTATTTTTGTAAAAACGCCCTTTTTATATTATTTGTAACGGAAAAAACCCTCTGACTGCCATAGGGGATGCGGCAGCGGTATATTTTTGAATTTTTTCAAACCCGGGTATAGAATTGAAATTTGAGTTTGAAAATCGTATAGATTTAAAATTTGTCTCTCGTTTTCAAAGGACCTCGAACAACGGGCCGGCCCGGAAGCCCAGTCTAGCAGACAGAGGGCTTAACAGTAACAAAGCCCACGACCCAATTCGAGACGGCGTGGAGGAAATAGCAACGAACCAGCCGAGATTTCTATTCCACCGAATTCGGCGCAATTCAACCCTAGCCCTGTTCGGATCAGATCCCCCGCTTCTGCTGTCGGAGCAAGATCGGTTCATCCGGATCCAGCGATCCGTCGACATGTGAGTACTCGTTTCCTACGCGCCTGTACATCTCAAACCATTGTTCGATAGCTTCAGAATCTCGTCATCCTGACTCACGCGACTCGGGTCCGGTGCTTACGCGGCAGTTGTTTCGATTTGAGCTTGCTGTGGATGTAGTTGCAGCTCTAGACTCTGCGTTTAACAAATCCGGAGAGATTGAGCTGTGCGCCGGTCTGATTGGTTGCGTATGAGTCGCTAGAGAGATAGAGCGGGCTGAGCTTGTAAGTTATAGTTTATTTATGGATGGTAGTTTAGCTTGTAGGGTAAAATAGTAACCGGTTTAGCTTTCTCTTGCCCACCTCCCTCCAAAATGCCACTATAGTCCAGGTTCTTCCCATCATGAGCAATATCTCATGAGTTGAGAATTGCCATTTGCTTGACTTGTTCCTTCCTAGTAAAACCGTGGACATCCTGTTTTCTGACAACCTCTATGGATACCTTGGGATTCAGTGTTAGTCAGCTAATTCAGTATGTTCCCAGATTGCATAAACCAAGGTGCTATTTCATGCCAAGAAGGCCCAATGATTGGACTATTGCTAAAATACTATGAATCATTCCCTGTTTTCCTGTCTCAGATTATGTGGGTTTTCTAACATTGTTCTATCTCAGGGAGGAGGAGGAACTTGTTGATCAGAAGAAGTATCTTGAGGAACAGTGCAAGCCACAGTGTGTTAAACCACTTTACGAGTACGAGGTCAGCACTCTCTTTCTTCTATGGAAGCTCCAAAATTGAAACGTCTTTAAATTATTATTTGACATATCCCACATTTGGTATGGGTTCCTATATGATTATAGTTCTGTTTCTTCATGGAAGTCCAAATATTTAGTGCAAAGAGCTTAATACGATGGTAGAAGAACCTTTTATGAAGCTTATCTCTACAAAAATAACACTTTTTGGATCCCTGGTCAGTTAACCAGGTTCTGTTGCTGGTATTATAGTCATGTTAGGCAGACGATTTTTCACTATTACTTCATGTGGGCGTAGTTTTAGCCAATTTGAAAACCCCCCTTACCAAAATATTTGCGAGCTGCAAACCTTGCCATGTATTGTATGGTATTTATTTTTGGCAGCATATACCAAGAGCTAATACAATTGCAGTCCTGCCATGACGCCAATTAGTTATTTTCCTGCTATTTATATATACACTTAAATTTATGTTTCCTGTTGTCCTCTGACAACATGATTTTGCTCTTCTGAGTGTTGCTCTCTGAACTTTTCAGTTGAAGTCATGCCACAATGACAACTAGTTATTTCTCTGATAGCTCAAAAGTGATGGGCTACGGTCGCCACTTCTCAAACCCAGTCTCTCTCTCTAGGTCTCCCCAACAGTAGTATCTTCAACCTTGGGCTGATCTGGCCCCTCCCCTCCTCTGGCTCTTTGTCGGCATTGAGTAGGGTGAGGGTCCCACCCCTGTACAGCAGTAGGTACTAGGTAGTAAGTTTATGTTCTTGTAATAATCGGAGCTTCTCTGGCTTTCCGTCTACCGCAGCTGTGATTTATTCCTCTGTTAGCACCAGATTGTTCTCTGCTTCTGTGCTTCTTGATGTCCCAAGTGGGTGTTGGTGTGATATCGTGTGTTGTCATTGTCCCTGTTGGCTTCCTTACCAACGGGTGTCTTCTTCCCCATTTTCTCTTCTTTTCTGCTTTGGCTTGGGTACATATTTGACGAGGAGATTGTTGTGTTGCCATGGCTGAGCTTTTTCTTGGATGCTTAGGTCCTCTTGCTTCGGTTGATCGCCATGGGCGGCTGATCCCTATATTTGATGGAGGATCCAATCTTTGGTTGAGCCCAGTGTTGCACACACCTGATCTATGGCTCCAGCCTCAAATACTGCAAGTGCTTCACCTGAGGCAGCCTTCGGAAGGACTGCCGATGTGCCAACCGGCCTGCACAATGAAGCTCCTTTCCCAACTGTATTGTGATGGTTTGATACTTTGATGGCGGCCTGCTCTGGTCCCAATACGGTTGGAGGCATCTACGCAAGAGGCTTTGCCTATGGGTCTTACGGCGTTCCCCTTGCTGGATTCGATGAAGGTGCGGCAGCAGCATCTAGATCGAGTTCTTCCTCAACGAGCATCTTCATCTAAGGACCTTGATGTAATTTATATTTCTTTTTATGTCCTTTCATACTTGCTCAAAGATCCATATGTTATTCTGTTATCTTGTAAGGACCTTTCTTTCTGCAAGGATGTCTTTTGTACCCATCGCTTCAGAGCAGTAAAGATGGTTCTAGCCCCTAGTGACTGTGTTTCCTTCAAAAAAAAGGTGATGGGCTGCACAGGATATAGACCTTTTAGGCCTTGTAGTGTTGTGGCATTGTGCGCATGCCTTAATGCCTGTGCTGCTTAGGCGACAGCACATAGCTTGTGGCATCCTATGGTGAGCTGAGCATGCCTTGTTGCCTATGTTGATTAAAACCATGTGTTTTACTATCTATTCACCCATTGTAATTATCTAGCTCGTAGGTTGATTGAACAATAGTGTAATTCCTATGCGTTCCTGTTTTCAGCATGCATATGCCATCACAAATTATCTTATTAAGTCTTGAAGCCACAAATTCGCAACTCAGATGTAAGGTTCATGCTCACATTAATTGTATGATTATGTTGCTGCAAACCTGTATTAATCTTCTGTAAAATGAATCAGTTATGACCTATATACAATTATACTTTACATAGGATGATAATATTTCAATGGTTTCACAATACATATGTGACATATATCTTTCTTGTGGCTGTCTGTTTTCAGAAATGCATCAAGAGAGTTGAGAAGGATGACACTGGGCAAAAGCACTGCACTGGGCAGTATTTTGATTACTGGTCATGCATCGACAAATGTGTCAGTCCTTGCCTTCAATTTACAGATTAATATTTATGAAAATTACTTGTAGAAATGCACTGTTGAGCTAGACAATTAACAATTTTCTGTGCAACATACATCTGCAGGTAGCACCAAAGCTCCTCAAGAAGCTCAAATGATGAGCTTTGAATGTGTGGCCTAGTCATTTACCTTGTCGACTTTGTGATCCGGCTGAGCTCATAAACTATTTTGTGTTTGTGTCTTGATTCCATGTACTTGTAACAAAAGCAACAATTCATTTTCTTATGCAATCATGTGGATGTCTTCGGATTGAGAACTTTGACTGGATAAGTTGCTATGGGTGAATCTGGTCATTGTATTTATGTTGTTGAAATCATTTTAAGACACAAAACATTTAGGCTCATTCCATTGTTTATCTGTAGCAAGCTTGCTTGGGCATATTTCTCGTGTTATTTTGTCACCAAGTCTTTTGCCTCCTCGTTTTGTTTCCTCACCTGTTCCCCTATGTCATTAGAAAAATCTTTAATCACAGTTGATCGATTATTGACCCAATTTATGATGTCAATGGATTTTTGTGTCACCCAGTTTTTTTATTAAAGTAAGTTTTGACTTGTAATTCTTTCTTCCCTAGAGGCAAGATTTTGAAACACTAAGTACTACCTTAAGACTTTCTGATAAAAAATATCAAAAATAAACTAGCGGTCATAAATGATCATTAACTTGAGAAAATGAATCAAAACAAGTTGAATCCATGTAACTACAATGTGGAGAAACATATGAAGGGAAATCAAAGGTTACATTGACTAACTTGGCATGCTAGTTGGCATTTAGACAAGGGCTCTCTATATGATTAATCTTAAGTATCTTTTTGAGGTGTATTACCAAACATTATATATAAGGGTCATCATACTTAACAACCATTGCACAAAATATTAGGTTCTTTAACGCTATCCTTTTGAGGATGTATGGAAAAAAGGATATATGTGTACCTTGATTTAGATATACAAAATAAATTTTCTTAAATTTAACATAGGTTACAAGCTCTTGGCAATACACCCAAGAATGGACACATATCGATAATTTATGCTAAAAAAACACAAATCATTATAGACTACACTTGAGCTAGTAAGATTGTTATTGAGCTTGTTGTTTGAGTTCTAAGTGTCTAGCTCAACATTTGGTCATATTTATATCCTTTTATAGCATATGGAGTGCACGACACCTTCATGTTAGTTTCATGATTTAACACCTCAGTTTTTCGTAAGCATTACAAAGCAGAGGCGGATCCAGGGTTGGGGCAAAGTGGGCATCGCCCACCTCAATTTATAAAATCCTTTTACACCTATATAGTTGAGTATAATGAAAAAATTACCCACCTCAATTTACAAAATCCTTTTACACCTATATAGTTGAGTATAATGGAAAATGGGAAAACATTATGAATTTGGCCCCACCGTTACAAAGATAGAATATGTGTGCATAACCAGCCTCTTCTCTTTTAAAAAATTAAAGTTCACAAACAATGTCCTTTTTCCCCTACCCTTGATTGGTTGTGGAATTTACGGTTTTGGAGGAAACATGTATCTTATATCTATGGGATTTTAAAATAATTTATATTTATATAAATTCATTTATTTCAATTCTAATTAAATATAATCAAATTTAAAATGATAACATTATTAGACTCCATCGGTGATTACATGGTACTAATATTAAAAAATGATTATATAAGAAATTAGATCATAGAATAATAAATGAATTTAAGTATATCATTTTGGTCCAAAGAGTGATCGTAGCTCATAATGTGACTCAATTGCTCACGTGTTCCGTAAATCTTGTTCTGTTGCAAATATAAAACAAATTAAGTTGATTTAAAAAAATTAAAACATATGTATGTGGGATCTAATTTTAATTTATTTTTTTAAAAACATGTATAAGTGAGATCTAGTTTTATTCATCTCACCACGTAGATCACAATAGTGAAAACAAAATTTAAAATATATATTATATGAGTGAGATTAATTATTTTAAAATTTATGTACTACACAATATGATGTGACAGATGATATGAAGTAAGTAAGTTTGTATACTGATGTGACATGTACTAATTATTGATGATGTGGCTGCATGTTAAGAGAATGATTTAGTAGGTTTCACTTATATAGTTATAGTTGATACAAGGATAAATATTTGAGAAAAATTAAATATACAAATACAAGGATAAGTGCCGTCGGTTGATTATACTTGACGTTAGGACATCGAACTGCCGCATACGTCCTGTTTTTAACGTCACGTACAATCAACAATAGGCCAAAGAATCAAACAACTGCAATGGCGATGGTCCTCATGACCAGCAAACTAGCACTATAGCATTTGGCAGCTATGAGTCCCATGCAGAGCACGAACGAATGCAAACAGACAAAGAACGCATATTAATTCGTTGCATGGGTGAATTATGACTTCATGAGAAAACGAAACATGCTATTTGAACTAGCCGATGACAAGTATTTGAAACGGAGGGTGTGTGAATTATGACTTCATGAGACAAAAGCACAAATTAACTCATTGCATCGTGTAATGGTAGCAATCGTGAGAGAGCAGCAGTACCAGCATTCCTTGCTGAAACTTGCAGTGACGACTGTTGCAAGTCTGTGAACTAGAACTGTGTACTTTACAATGATGTGGTAGGCTAATCTAGTGAAGGAGAGTCTTATCTGAAGGTAGATAATGTTAGAATCACTAAACTCACGGAACTCGAGAACGCAAGAGCACATGGTGTTTGTGCTACGATGCAACTGCAGCGTTTTCGGTTTTCTCTTCCTTATTTGTACTCTAGGTACAGACTAGGTCCTGGCCGTTGAGGCCCCTACAAACTCACATACGATAAGCACGAATTGGTGCAATGAATCCACACTCTAAGATCGTAAAGATTAGGGCCACTTCTTGACTGAAAACAGAACATGCTCTGACGAAACTGACATAAATGAATGCAATGGACTAGACACTGACAAAAATCTTGCAACAGCTAAACTGAAACCAGACTGCTGCTGAACTAAGTCTAACAGAGACCTTATTGTAATCTGCTTGCACCATCCATGGCCCCATTTACATCCATAAGCTCCAGCGTTCGAAACTTATGGTCCAAGCGGGAAGTCTTCTTTTGCTCTGAAAGCTTGGCGTGCAGATTATGCTGAATTTGTCCTGTGAAGCTTAACCATTAATTTTCTGAGGAAGAGGAGACAAGCTGTTGATGCTAGACCTGAAAATGGTACTTCTGCTAAAAATGAAAGAGTAATACAAATATATTCTTATGTTATAATGCGCTGAACCAAAATGAACAATTATGTATAAGAACTTTCAGTGATTATGTATATCTGTTCAACTTATTAAAACAGAAGCAAAACCAATTTCCATTGGCAAGCTATAAGAACCTAATGCTCACGCAGACTATTCCAATTAGATGGCTGGTAAAAATGGTGACTTCTGCTAAAGATAAAAGGATAACATAAACACACAATTCTTGTGATTGCGCTGAATAGAATAAATAATTTCATGTAAGTCTTGTTGGCGATAAAGTACAATTAAAAAAACAGACAAATTTGTAGTGAAAGTTTTGAGAAATTAGTGTTCAAATAGGCTCTATTCTAATTTGATTGACAAATAGAAGGTAATAATGATAAACACTCTTGTGTTACATCACATTGTGGTGAACCGGACTGGACAAATTGCATGAGAAGTCTCTGGTCAATAATTTTAAGTTAAAACAAAAGTGAAACTAGCAATATTTGAAAAAGAGAAACAAATGTTCAATACATACCTTGCTCTAGTCACAGCTAGACAATATCTAAAGAATCCAGACATGGTAAGTGGGATCAGGTAGAGGACAAGCAGCCCAGTGCCTCTGCCTGCAGCAGCTGAGATCACAACACCGAGCATATACGCCGGGAATATCATTGTCTGCATTGAGACCATTGCTTCCTTTAGAAGAATGACAGCTACGAACTCAGCCCACAGCCATACAAGAAGCTGTTATAAAGTAGTAGACTCAAAGTACTTACGATAATGAATCAGTGCTTTTATTTATTGATCTTTTCTCCTTTTACACATGTATGTGGGGGAGAACAGACGTGTGGCGAATGGCCCTTGATCTTTGTCTCCTTTTACACATGTATGTGGGACGAACGGATGCGAACGATGGAGGCCATTAGCACTGATCCTTGGTGGTAAAGAAACTGTTTGTCTGGGACTTAATGGGTTCGGCTATCCACTGTTTATTCATGTAATCAATCTGTAATAATTGATTCTTAACACTATCTTTTAAACAGTTGATACCCAATTGTTATGTATAACCCTTCAAAAATCCAGTGAAAAAAATGAAGGGCATAATCCTATTATGCTGTGAAAAACTCATAATGGGATAATTTAGGAGAAACATTATCAGCATACTTATGTCCCCAACGTCTTTTTATAAAAACCCAGTAGGAAAAATCAAGAGACAGACATATACTTATGTGCACATTACCTTGTTAAAAATCTTTCAATGATAAATTTTTGTAAAACTCATAAAGAAAAAGAATACAATGTGATGCATTATGTCATGATACCTTATAGGGGTTCTTCCCCTAAACTTTGCAAACTTTAAGTCTCCTCATACCAATGACTTTGACACATTTATCAAATATAGTTAAAGGTAACGACTTTGTGAATAAATTTGTAAGATTATCACAAGATTTCATTTGCAAGATGTTAATTTCTCTATGCTCCTATAGCTCATGTGGGTAAAACAATTTCAGA
>VSTD030003219.1:0-11095 GCA_008808055.3 Sporobolus alterniflorus | reverse complement strand
CACTGTTTTCAAAAGTCTGCACATCTTCTTCAATATTTCTCTTGCTTCTTCAGTTTTATACACCTGCATAAAAGTGTTAGATTTTACATTATGGAACACCATATCATTTTTATTCAACCAAATTGTTCAACATAGGGCTACAACTCCTAATAAAATCTGGTTCATAAACTTTCGTGGAATACCATCAAGCCAATAGTCTCGAAACCCTGTCAGCCTTTTGTGGTAACTTTTAATTTTTTCCTTAGCTTAATAGTCTGGCAACAGTTAGTACCTTTGTGGTAACTTTTAAATTTTTTCTTTAGCTTAATAGTCCGGCGACAGTTAGTACCGTAAGCACAAACAATCAGGCCAAGAGGGGCAGAAGGTCGACATCTGATGCTTGGCACAACTTCGATCCCATGTTCAAGGACGTCGTTGGCATGAAAGTCAGGTATGCAGCTACATGTGAACATAGAAAACATGTGTTGTCTGCCGGGTCTCATGGTTTGTACTGGCCATTTGCTTCATCATCGTCAATTCATCATTCTTGTGTAGCCAAATCTGAGTGTGCGGATAGGACCAAGACCCTGCTTCAGTTCAGTCCTGATGGTTTTGTTTGTTCAGGTTGTGAGGAATTGTGTCATTTGATTGTTACTCAGGATCTCACGTTAGGTTTTGGTGGCACTCATGAATTTATGTGTTACATCAAGCATACTCATAATCCTAAGTTTAATGGTGTTTATAGGCAAACGATAACTAGAGATTGTGGTAAGGTTTGCAATAACATATTCCTTCCCTTTCTTATGTTTAATGATGTAGGGAGATATCTCAATAATTTCAATCCATTTTGCATGCCGTTTGTTCATATTAGATTGACGTCTAAGGTACTTCAAAGATTAATTATCTGGATATATGAAAAATTCTTTACCCCAAAGATATTGTTGCCAAGTTGTCAAAACACACACTAAAGCATAAAGTTCTTTGTCATATGTAGAGTAATTCAGAGATGAACCATGAATTTTTTTCACTAAAGAAGGCAACATGCTTACCATCTTGAATGAGCACTCCTCCGATATCTATGCCACTTGCAGCACATTCTAGGTTGAACATCTTGTCAAAATCAGGAAGTTGCAGCAACAACACTTGTGTGAGCCTCGATTTGAGTTCGTCAAAAGCTTGCTGTTGTGATGAAACCCATGGAAATGGTTCACCTTTCTTCATCTATTCGTGGAGAGGTGCTGCAATGGTGCTGAAATCACGAATAAAATATCGATCAAATCCTACAATACCAAGAAAACTACGCACCTGTGTGATAGTTGTAGGAATTGGCCAGCTTGTGATAGCAACAATTTTTACTTTGTCCACATAAATGCCCTGCGTTGTGCCAATATAGCCAAGAAATGAGATATCGGTGCAAAAGGTGCACTTCTCAATGTTATCAAACAAGTGTGCATTGCGTAAGGTATAAAAAATAACACGTAAATGTTTAATATGGTCGTCAAATGACTTGCTGTAAATGAGAATATCCTCAAAGTAAACCACCACAAATTTTTCAATGAAAACACGTAAAAGAAGACGAAGGAGGTTCTGTAGTAGTGGTCTGCATAGTTCCCTTACAGTAGTAGTATGCCAATTATTTGTCATTTTTAGTCTGGACTATCTTGGCAGGCCCAACGACATAAAACATTTTGTCATGCCAGGAAGGGGGACGAAGTTAGTTTTTCTAGTGTTCCATCCAACCCATGGTTGCAGCACCGGCATGTGGAGAGTTGTCCGATGGTGGGCCGCACTGACCACTAGGACCATTTCATAGCTGTTGTCCAGTCGATGGTCAACCCAGTGATGCATGAGCAGCTTTACCCTAGCAGCCTCGAGCCACTCTTCCACACTTGCAGAGAAGATCGCAACATGCCACCTCTACGGTGCTCGGCGTGCACAAGTTGCAGTGATGAGTGTAGTGCCAACTCGGACTTCGGTCAGAGCGTGTCGATGCCTCAATTTTGATGCAATGATTTGGTCGGCACTCTACACACTACACAAATTCTCCTATGCAACACCTCAGGCCCAGGTGCTGGGCCAGAAGGAGAGGCTAAAGAGCGCCACAACCTCTAGCACTTCATCAATGCGGCCTAGGCTAGCACTAGACTGTTACGACCATGGAGGGTCCCATTCAGAGCTCCTCAAGATCCACCACTTGTTCCAACAGAGTTGTCCTGCATTCTTGAGAGATGTGTACATTTTGTGCTATACGTCTTCCTCCCTCCGGGACATGTCAACATGAGCCCGGCTTGGAGGTTTGCCCGATTGCAAAGCCCCAAAAGTAGAAGTCATGTAAGCTGCTCCATCCGCGAGGTCTAGCACCCCGTGTAGCTTCCCAAAACCCGCCATCACCTCCAAGGCCGACAGAAAACTCCCCATATGTGTCGACTATACTGACTAAAATAATGCATGCCCAAAAGATCCTTATCCTCTCTCATGTATAGTCTAGTTAGTAGCTTATACTTCTAGCTATGAGCTTGTATATGTCATTTCTAGATATGTATTAATGACAATACCATCTCTAAATGGCTAATAAGAATGAGGATAACACATCTTTTGTTTCCCTTAGCAACCTGTTTGCTCTGTCAATGCTGCCTTATGGTCTCAAGAACACATGGTCTCCCTCTGTGTGTCCTACACACAAGGGTTTTAAAGACTGTTTTGAGATTTGATTAGAGGTGTATGTCATGGTATATGCCTCACTATGATAACACTAGTCATTCGCATCATGTTCATCAACTTCTACATTGGGTTCTTCATTATAGACATGTCCATCTACTCATTGGAAACAAACCAACGGGCCAAGATGAAATCCAACGTGAAGAATTCTGGGCCACTACTGAATCCTATAGACATGTTGAGGTCGAGTGTTCTCATCAGCAATGTGTTGTACTGGCTATCAATTTTTGATAGCATCCTTTGCTTCAATGTAGACACTCAGGAGCAACATGAGATCCTCCGGTGGCCGGCTTGCATCGGGAAGAAGCCAAATGGGGTCGCCGAAATGTGATGAAGCTCAACGGTGACTCGACGTGGCTCAGGAAGCAGCTAAACGATGTGGCGACGTTAAGTCGCTTAGTCTCGGGTGGTGGTGGGGAAAAGTGGTCAGGAGGTCACCGGGGGCTGCTATTTATAGGGGAAGGAGTGTAGGTGGGGTAGTAGCAACGTCCCGAATCCAATCTCCAACTAAATCAGAGATTGATTTTCTGTTCATTGTGGATTGATTCCATTTTCTGTTCTCCATGTGCTTCGGTTCAAAGTCTTCCAACAAACTTGGTTCAAGTTGTTGGCAGGGCACACACGAGGTGAAAAGAGTCTAGGGTCTGCACGGGCGCATGTGGGCAGAGTCAAAACCAACTGGGTGGTTGCGACATAGCGCTGTCGCAGACACGGGTGTGGCACACTAGCCAACAAACTTGGCACCGTGTGCTCGATAGTGGTTCGAGCAACGGGGGAGACGGGCCAGTTGGGCCATGGGCTGCAGCAGGCCTGTGAAATGAGTAGGTGGCTGGGCCAAAAAGGATAGGGAGGCTGGGGCCTGGTGCGGGTTTAAGCCCACAAGGCCAGAAAGGTTTCAAAGGTTTAATATTTTTCCAGCATTTCTAATTTAAAGGAAACTCGATCAAATTCAAATGAATTCTAGCCAAAACGTAAATCTAGAGCACACATCAATACAAAAAGAAATGCATTGCAACATGAATGCAACACACTTTCAATTTGAATTCACAATTTAAATTAAAAGTTTCAAATGCTCTTCAAATTCAAATTTTAGGGTGTGACACCTCTGACGCAGAAGTCATGTAAGATGCTCCATCTGTGAGGTCCAGCACCATGTGTAGCTGGCCAAACCTGCCATTGCCTCCAAGGCTGGCGGAAAACTCCATGTATGTATCGGCAACACCGACTAAAATAAAGCATGCCTAAATAATCCTTTACTCTCTCATGTGTAATCCAGTTAGTAGCTTCTATTTCTGGCTATGCGCTTCTATGTCTTTTCTAGATGTGTATATTCTAGACTCTACCATCTCTAAACGGCTAAAAAGAATGAGAATAACACATCTTTTGTTCCCCTTAGCAACCCATTTGCTCTGTGTCACTGCCTTTCAAGAACACATTGTCTACCTCTGTACGTCCTACACACAAGGCTTTCAAAGACCATATTTGAAGTTTGATTAGAGGTGCATTTCGTGGTATATGCCTCACTACGACAGCGCTGGCATCATGGTGTGCGCCCCTGGCCTTGGAGGCCATGGTCATTGCCGTTCCAGGTCATTCCACATCATGTTTGTCTACTTCTACATTAGGTTCATTACAGACATGTCCATCGACTCATCAAAAACAATCCAGCTGGCCAAGATGGAATCCAACACGAAGAAGTCTGGGCCACTATTGAATCCTATAGACATGC
This sequence comes from Sporobolus alterniflorus, assembly GCA_008808055.3. Lineage (NCBI taxonomy): Eukaryota > Viridiplantae > Streptophyta > Magnoliopsida > Poales > Poaceae > Sporobolus > Sporobolus alterniflorus. The sequence continues at coordinate 6,669 of VSTD030003219.1, read as the reverse complement.
TGAGGCCAGAGTGTTCTCATCGGCAATGTGCTGTACTGGTTATCAATTTTCGACAGCATCCTTTGCTTCAATGTAGACACTCAGGAGCAACATGAGATCTCGGTGCCGCCTGGCATATCCACAACACTAACAACCGTGGGGTTCAACTGAACACTATTATTTTGGCACTCGGGGACAACAGCCCTGATTTTTTGTCCATTGCGTGGATAAGTCTTCATCTATGGGTGTCATATTTCTCTGATAGGGTTCATCTGCACTGGATTCGAAGTGGGATTGCTAGAGAAAGGCATCCTATTTTATGGTTTGAAGTGGGATAGTTTTGAGAATATTGCAAAAATCTTTCAGAATGTAAAACCATGAAATATTATTATATGTTATAACACTACAGGAAATCTGAGAAAATTCATCGGTCAAAAACCGACGAACTTAGTGTAAACTCATCGGTACCCTAACGAACTTATCAACAACTCTCAAACCACAAATTTAATGAGGTAGGTTCATCGGTGACATGGAACCGACGAACTTATGGGGCATAAGTCCGTCGATGACACATCACCAATGAACTTATGGACAGGCAGGCGTAGCAGCCATGTCGTGGCCACATGGTGCTTGTGTTCATCGATCCTATATGCCATGTGGCCGCCCGTCAGTCTGCGCCAGGGCTATGTGGTAGGTAAGTTTGTCGGTGAATCGACAAATTTACTGGCCACGTGGCACTGATGTGTCACCAATAAATTTAGTTAATTCTTTTAATAACATGCCCATTTTGGCTGCCTCCCCGAACACAGTCTCCAAAACAGGCAAAATTACACAAAAAACCTGCATATGTGTCACAATTCTTTACAAATTCATCACAAATGATATCCATCACAAGTTTATCAACAAAGATAGTAACAAGTCCAACATAACCAAACTAAAATCTGAATAAAAAGAATGTGTCACTCAGTTGGGTCCTCGTCGTCGTTGGATTCCATCGATGAAGTCCTCTCCCGCTGCGGCACCATGATGTGAGCTTGAATGTTGCAAGAGATAGAAATGCACATGTTAGATCGTCACATTGATTCAAACATTTCAAGATTGTCTCAATTTAATCAAATTTGACCAACAAACCTTACTAAGTTTTGATTTGGCTCAATTTTACTTACAAAGCGTAGATTTACATAAAAATCAACTAGTCATCTATGTTTAGATCGAATTTGCCTAGAGTTGCATAAAAGTGCCTACGCCATCTAGTATGAGCTCAAATTTCTATCTTAGTCTAGAATTGCATCCACGAAGGCATTCCCAAGGACGTCGCTTTCCCTCGAAGTGGACGTCCCCATGACATCAGTGATGACCATTGTCCTGGGCTCAACTGTGGTGGAGGAGTGGTATAAGCTTGACCTCGAGGCGGTGGGTGCCAGAATCCTGCACATGGAAGTGGTGGCGGCCAGCATCCAGCAGCTAGAGATGGCGACGACCATGTAGAAGGTTTTCTAGCTCCTGGAGATCCTCCCAACGGCACCACAAGTGCTTGGCTAGTATGAGAACCCTGTAATGGGACAGATTAACTCATTGTTAAGATTTTGAATTCCGACTTGAACAAAAAAGAAAACTTAAAAGAAGACAATCGATACCTTCACATATCTTCCATGGGAGGTACCTTCATCCTCAGCAAATGCAGGAGGGACATTGAAGAGCACCAACTTTGGGTCTTCAACCTCAGGCTCGTGGATCTTCTTTAGTTCCTCGATATATCGATCCTGCAGAACATTGAGTTCAATACAGATATAACAAATGATGAATAACTGTAGAAATTAGTACTTACAAGCTTTCCAGCCGTGTCTTCCACACCCTGATGTGCAGGCATCCAAACCCTATTGGGGAAGATAGGTCCTAAACCCACCCAAGAATAGAGACCATTGCATGTTATCTGATTTCTAGCTCGTGTATCTTGCATTCATGATTTCAGTTGCATAACCCCGTTGTTCTCCGATCACACGCTCGATATCGGTGTGCTGAAAAACAACAAGATTACACTATCAAAATCATGAATGAAAGATACACGAGAGCCAGAAACCAGATAACACGCAATGATCACCATTCTGAGTCTATCCAAAATATGCTAGACAATTCGAGAACCACGCACCTGACAAGTGAATGTCAGATGCATCATTCCCGAATGGGTGACACATAGGTTCACTAAATGTTGGATACATATGTACTACACCTATTGTTTCCTAAACATTTGTTATAATATAAACATCAGATAAGAAACTATTTAGAGGTGATCCAAATACAATATCAAAATAATCTAAATACACCACTTATAATAATATTAAAATAATTTACTACATAACATACCTTAAACTTACCGGTTTCAAAAAGATCGGGGTACTTCTGTCGCATCTCCTATATCTCCTAGGGTATTTGATTATCCTTCTCATCATAACACGCTCTGAAGATTCTAGGATACGTATAGGGCAACACTCCAACGTCAAGTTTGGTTGCATAATAATTGGCCCGAGGTTGATCTTATGCTTCAGATCCTACAAATACTTTCCCAACATAGACATGAATAACATTGTGTACTCCTTTCATGGATTCCGGGCAACTTCAAGAATAAGTCAAACTACCAACTTGAGCTATGATATAAAAAGGTCCAATATGCCTTGGACTGAGCTTCCCAATTGCACACAATGCCTTTTCTAGGTGATATTTTGAGGGGAACCTGATCACCCATATCAAACTCAAAGTCTCACCTCCTCACATTAGCATAGCTCTTCTAACAACTTTAAGCAGTTAACATATTCTAACGTATCCCCTGCATCTTTTCAGTTGTCTCTAAGGTCCCGCTTGGTCACATTAGCATAACTCTTCTAATGGCTTTAAGCAATTAACATATTCTAATGTATCCTCTGCATCTTCTCAGTTGTCTCTTGGATCCAATCCGGACCAACCAAGGACTTTTCTCCTGGAGAGACACAACGTCTGTCATACAAAGTTTCATATGGTTCCATTTTGATACTAGCATGATAGTTGTTATAAGCAAACTCAGTCAAAGCTAGGTGACCCTCCCAACTAACCATCCAAGAAAGGGCACAAGCACGAAGCCTATCCTCTAGGGTCTGAAAATTCAGCTCCAACTGACCATCAGCCTAAGGATAAAAAACAACACTATGGGAAATCTTTGTGCCTAGAGCATCATGCAAACTATACCAGATTTGGACACAAACTTCAATTCCTGATTAGAACAATGGATTTGGACACACCATGAAACTGCAATACTTCCTTCATATATAAAGGAACCAACTCTTAGGCTGAATTAGTTGTCTTCATGGGGGTGAAGTGTGTCGACTTAGTTAGTCGATCAACTACAACCCATATAGCATCGTTACCTCGAGGAGAACGAGGTAAACCAACCATGAAATCAATAATGATATACTCATTTGGACTATGGAATCTCAAAATGATGCAATAAATCTACATGCCTCTTATGCCCAACCTTAACATCATGATCTCTCTAGAATGAACCGTATAGGGAATCCTATGAGCTTCTCTCAACACATTCACCTTCACTTCAGTATGCCCGTACACCCGTGAGAAGAGAATACTAAATGAGCATATGAGTTTCCTCACCAGCAGTGCTTATATAGCACAAGGACACTCCCATATGATCAAAATTGGTGATCAATGGTATTGCACCCTTATGAACACCGCTCTATCAATGACTTCTACACCAACTTTTCCTTGTGAAAGATTTTTGATTCATAAGAATATAACAAAGATAATGCCTTAAATACTCTAGAGCAAACAAAAAAATCTAGGCTAGTCCAGTTCATGAATGGGATGGGTCGCCTCATGCTAATTCAAATATCATGATCACTACACAAATATGTTGCCATTCCTCACCAACATTTGACTCTGACTATGCGACAAAAACATCTATATTTTCAACAATCACTCTCAAGCAAGATAAGGATATATAAAGGCACTCATCAATTTATTACTCATAGTTCAAAATTTATCCTAACAATCAGGAATTCAAATAAAAGAAAACTGCTTCTTAGTAGGTCTAGTCGGTGACTTAGAGTAATGATGAAATCTTACAGAACACTGCTGCTATGCAACAAGATCAAGGGATTTACAAAACTCCATTTTATACCCCTTCCATTAAATCATGTTGAAATACTTATGTAATGAACAAAATCCTTTGAGAAAAAGCACGATAAAACAGATTTTCACACAGAAAAATGTCTTCAGAGGAAGTAGACCAAGGAAAAGATGGTAGCCTTGCTCTTCTGCTAGATTTGAATATATTGGAGTGTGATTATTGATAGAAACAATGATGTCAACTAAAATGGAAGCAATATGAATAAATTGTCAGGAACCTTGGCTAAAAATTATTACTTGTCATAAGACACCATCTAGCAAAGAAAGTGCCTCAAAACATTTTTCACTACATGAAGACTAGTCTCTTGACATTATGTAGAAAATGCAAAACAATCTAACTTCGTTCATGTAACTAGAAGAGACAGCAATGCCACTTAAATAACGTAAGACTTGAGCCTCCTCATTTGTAGGGATTTGTCACTAAGCAGAGTCATTGCAGTAGCATACTCTCCCTGACTGAAACACGCTGTTACCGGGCCACGACTTACCCACGTAATGGGCTTCCAAATGATGCAGCAGGCTTCCCCGATATCCTTTTCCTGCGTGCTGGATTCTGCAGGGTTGGGCCCCAAAACTGGTGCTCCTAAAGGAGCCCTTATCGTTGTAATGTTATTTTCTAGAGGAATATATCCTAGGCCATGCTAAGGTTTGGTTAAAAACAAAAAATACTTGTTTGGATAATTCACATAACCCAACTATCTGATATGATTAGAGCAATTAGTTAGAGTGCAAAACATGGTGGCCAAGCCCACTTAACTACTTGCTTTGCATATAGAGAGTTGAGGTAATTGAAAGACCCGAGCAATCTCTCTCAGTGATGCATGTTAAGGCATTGTGGAGGCCCTTCACTCAACCCACCTGCACAACTAAATCACTCATCACCTAGGCTGCCAACGATCCTACAGATCAGAGTAAACCTCAAAAGACTGAAAGAAGTATCTAAACATCATACGCAAGACCCATGGTTTTAAGTCAGTGTGGTGAATTGAGTTGTTAGAGCACCAATAAATCGATGCAGGCAGTTAGTGAGGTGACTTTGGCAATTAATTAGTCAACAGTAAGTCGATCACCAAGTTGTCCAAGTTGTCTGGGATCTGTCTAGACGGATACAGATGAATTACCATATATACTATATATGAGAATATACCATATGAAGTGCATAAAGAGGCAGCATGCTGGAGGAGTATGGGAAGCTTGGGTGGAAGAATTTTTCCTTCTCTCAACATGAGAAACCCTAATGACTTAACCCCCTGACCCAAATAACTCTTAACTGGCCTAGAAATTGAGTCATCCATGACTTAACAGGATGACTAATTACCTGGATCAGATTATTAGTCGAACGACCTAGTAATTAGTCACCTAAGTCTTGTCGCCCACCTTGATCGAACACAACCAACCAATACATGATTAATCGTTGATTAATCATGATTAGTCAGATGACTTAAAACCATGGTGCAAGACAATAAAACACCTTCATTGTGTATTAATTTATAAACACTATGAAGGAAAGTCAATCAAACTCATGCGGTTAAATAGAATCCAGCTATCAACAACATTATAATACAAAGGTATACAAATAAAAAGTAAATAAAATTATCACATCAATAGTAAATAAGATTATAGAAAATATACAAATGATAAACTTCAAGCTATAGGACATATAGAAACAAGCAACATTCAATATATACAAATTCATACCCATCCTATATGTGCAAGTGTATCAAATTTTAGAGTGAGTTAAATTTTAACATAACAAACTTTGTCATTGGATAATGCTTGAGATAAACTACAACTTTCCTTATACTGGCTTGGTTAGATTCAGCATCTAACACCACCGAAACCAACCTGACATTGATACTGCACGAACTGATAGAACAATACAGACTTGTAACTCAGCGACATTTAGAAGCTCATAACTTCTGTTATACTCAATAAAAAGATGCAAGTAAATACTCTATGGAAAGGTCTCTAAAAGATCTACAGGTTTTGTTATTACCAAACTTTCCAATTCGGCACCTAAAAGCCATGAAAACAGATCGAAAGGTGGCTGCACGAACTGATCGGAAACAAAACAGCTACAACTTGATTCCCTGCACGATCGACATCGATCTGTGAACCTAACGCAAAGGAAAACACAGGAACAGAAAGGGAAAAGATTGATTCACTCCTTACAAGTGGGTACCCAATGGGTAGTTGTAGGTCAAACTACTAGTTTATTTGTTATACTAGTTTTATGAGGTGATGAAAAAATTAGTTTAATTTTTAGAGTCCCAAAAACTAACAAACTTGCATCTCTACTCCTTACCTGTAGGAATATCAAATCCCCTTCCTGTTCTCGCTCTCTCTCCCCTTCGTTCCTAGGCTCTTCTCCTTTGCCCAGCACTCTCCACACCAACACAGCAAGCTGCAGCATGAGGACGATAGGGGAGAGCAAGCAGAGCACAACGGCGAGAGGAGCGACCAGCAGCACAGAAGGAAGAAATGATGGCTTTGGGGGCGGTGCACGGGAAAAAGATT
>VSTD030003218.1:0-11095 GCA_008808055.3 Sporobolus alterniflorus | reverse complement strand
CTCTTGTATTGATTCTACCGAGTCAGACAAACCATCATTCTGCTTGGCATAATTATTTCCATGTGATCTTTTCCTTTTTGTGCCAACTTCCTTTAAACTTTGCTTGGGTAAATAAGAATTCCTATTAGTGATATCTAAATCAGTACATGGATTGCATGAGACTGTATCTTTGCTTGTTGTAGGGTTTTGTGTTTTTGTGGAACTTCCATTCATGATTGCAGCTTGACGCCCAGTATTTCCAACATGTGCCTTGCTAGAACTATTTATATTATTAGCCTTATCCATCACTAAGCAAACTTTTGCAATTTTGCTATCAAATTTCTCTTTTGAAACCTGAATCAATGTCATTTCTTCAGCTTCCACAGTTTTCAGTGCTCGTGATGGTTCATTCTCAGTTTTTGGAGACCTCACGTCTGCCGATCTCATATCCAACACATTTATTCTCTCCAAATGCTTGTTCACAGCACTATAACATTTTGCAGGAGGATCTCTCTGTGGATTTGTAGCACATAGGGTGTTCAATTTTTCTTGAACTTCTGCATACCCTTGGGTAGCATGTTGAGGATATCTGGGAGCATCGACAGAAGGAACCATAAATCCATCGTCAGTAGCCAATTTCTTCCCTGGGGAATTCTTAGTGATGTTTTTCCCTCTATGCTGTGAACTGCACTCAACAGCTGATCCAGCAGCATAAACACCGTTGTTGTTAGTCTGTGAGGATGGCTTCCCAGATTCACTTCTTGTGCTACTAATCTGCCGAATTACAGAGTTTCCATTACTCTTTTTGGATGAATGGGCAGGTACATTTGAAGGCACATTGAATGGCTGGAACATAGGCCTCTCATACTCATAAACCTGGGACAGAAAGTTTGTGTCGGTACTTCAAAAGATGTAACAAGAAACTGTTGATAGAACACCAAGTTCCTAAATTTCCCAATGCAGCCCTGTGAGGATCACCAAGCCAAACTGGATTGCTATGATTGCTGTGCCACAGGAAGTATAGTTATACTAATTTGGTATACTCAAAATACACCTTTGGTACAAAATTGACAATCTCACAAGGATGAAATGTCAGTAATTTCCTAATTACTAGTTTATCCCATCTTGTCCGAATCAATTTCTTTTTTGAATGTCCAAAAATTTGGGGAACTCAGCAAAAATCTAGGCAAACTGGTTGGTAGCACATGTAAAGCATCCACAAAGTTTCATCTAGCCTTTCTTGTTAGAATCTATTATCTACTATTCTACTAACTGGAAATTTTTTCCGTTCGTTATTACGAGTTTACCACTTCCATGTTTGCAAAGCAATTGATGTCATGTGGCATGTGTGGGTAGCTCACACATGTTTGACACCCGGAATATTTTCCCACCAGACAAGTTGTAGAAAATGAAATGTTAGGTTTTCCCACTGACTGTTGACCATTCCACAATTGATCCTGGGCCTTTTCCTTCATGTGCGACTAACAACACATCTCAAAAAAAAAGTTCCCTTCCACCCTCCTGAAAAGGGAAAGTTCTCCAGCAAGCTGTCACATACAATTTGCAAATAGCTAGGACAGCAAGAGCGGCAACTGAGATCAAGTGGTATGTGCTCAATCCACAAACATGGTTACAAATTGATCACCCTCTTGTGAAGGCCTATGTTTACTCTGTGGACTTGCAGATTGGACAGATGCATGTACATAAGCTTAAGGTGCATTTGGGCATCATTTTTTTATATATACTTTGAAGAAACTACTACATGCCAAGCAATGACATTTTGAGAAACTGCACCATGCTACGAGAGGCTAGCTCAACATGTCAGCCTCAGATAAAGAGAATTCTAAGCAATTAGCAACAACGAGACACCGTAAGCTTGGATGATACAGCGCTACAGCAGAGCTACTTTTCTACAGAATATCCCCTAGACGAGAAAATAGTCACTGGTTCTTTTAATTGCTACAATAATTAAGATGACACTGCCAATTGACAACAGTTGATCATCAGTGTGTACCTCACTATCCTATCTTACTAGTACCTTCAGTTCTGTGCAACTATTCACAGTTTGCACAAAGTCTCCATCAGTTCAATTTAGCGACAAACAGGGTGGGCGAACCAGAGCACAAGACAGCGTCTTTCTCATATTAACTCTGTATCTCGGATCGGATTCTCGTCCTACAGTGTGAGGTGCTAAATTTTAATTGACTGAAATTTGTACTCCGTTCAGTCGATTAGCAGCAGCCTTTCTTGAACCTCCTGACGGTGTTTGCCAGAGCTGCTTCCGGAGCACGCTCACCGCCCTCCCACCCCCGTCGGTGCCCAAGCTCCACCCATCGCCTTTCTCACGTAGCCTCTATCCCCGGCCACCGCCTCGCCGCTCTGCCCCTGCACCCGCCTCCTCCGCCGGAGCTACCTGCCTACCTAACCTTCCTCTAAGCCAGTAGCGGATGAAGGCTCGCCGGAAACCCAAAGCCCCAAACCCCATCGCCCCTAAAGCTTCGGCAAAGAGCGTCGATTTAATCGCAATTGATTGACGCTGACAAAATTCGGATTAATAGAAGGCACACAATGCGACCCGGGCTCACCTGGCTCGCCGACTTGGACGGCGCGAGGCCACCACCGACGCCGCTGGCCGACATGGGGGAGGTGAAGCGGCTGGACGGCACGGTGAACTGCTCGTAGAGCGCCATCTTGTTCCTAGGCGGTGCCCGTGGGCCGCCGCCCTTGCCAGCGTCGCTGACGTGGAGCCGCGGGAAAAGCGGGCCCATCACCTTCGCGGCCGCCTCGTCCCCCTTCCCTCCTTCGCCTCTCCTCGTCATCGCCAACAGAGCAACAACCCGCCGCAGCCACCTACCTATTGGGACCAGAGACGGGGGGTGGAAAATATCCCGAATTCCTAGCAGCACCGGCTGCCTCTGGGCGTCAGGACCGGCAATGGTGCCCGGAGCGCCCTGCTGCTGCCGTCGCGGCCATGGGATTGTACGGGAGATGAATCCATGAAGCAGGGATGGCAGATCTGGAAGCAAGGGAGCGTTTGTGGCCTTTGGAGGTCGGGGGTCATTTTGGGCAGGCTTTTTTCTTTATGCGTTTTTTTTCCGGATGCCGGAAAGAAAGAAGTGGGATGCTCCAGCTCTCGTGATCTCATCCATTGGAGGGGGTGGTGGGGCCCGCCGTGAGAGGGAGGTGCACGACAAGAGTTGGGCGCGCTACGCTCTGTGCACACGCAATGTTCATGCCTCCTCCAAGTCCACACTACTGCCGTTCTACTCAGCGTACCATGGTTTTTTTTCTCCATCGAATGATGTCAATACTGCGATGTCAACTTCAAAATATTTATTTATTTCTTGTAAGCATGCTAGAAAATAAAGTTATTCTTCAAAATGATAAGCATTTCCTATTTTTTATTATTTCAGATGTTAGAGTCCCTTATATCATGTGAACTTTTCAAAATTATATTTTTCTTATTACTTATTCCTCTGGCTGAATTTGTATGCTAGAAAATAAAGCTATTTTCATGTGCAGAAGATAGGACATTTGCGTGTGAGCCAAACTGTGTGCGCTTTGCATTAGTCGTTGGAAAGGGTTCGCGGCAGGTCCCATGAGCGACACGTAAGACCTTGGCCTTTGAGTGAAATTCCCTCGCTTTTTTGTGGATCGTGGGATGTCTCTGGACCCACCACAGGAGCGCCACGTCAGACAGAAGCATCGTCACTGGATAACCCTTTTGACGAGCCCCAACTGCCAAAGCATGAACTGTTATTAAAAAAAAGTAAGGCTACGATAGAGACACGACGACATTTCATATTAGAAGAAAAAAGATATCTTGATAACTTAGTTTTTTTTAAAAAAAGGCTTAGTGCGCTTTTCATTATCTCTTCCACATGATGATAATTAAGTATACTAGCTAGTGATCTGTTTGAGTCGACAACAACGCTCATATATTGCCGTGCTGTTATCGCACGATTCTCTGCTGCATCAAGGTACGAGGTCTCGGACTCTTTCAATTTACATCCTCACCGGTTCGTCGTCTGGTATCCTTTATACTGTAAATGAATAAAGCTCCATCTCCACTGGGGTTGAGGATGTCGTCTTTATGGTCCACAAGTGGACTCTTTCCTTACCGGGAAGTTTGATCCAAGACAATGAATACCAACGGAAAAAATTGGGGCGCCCAGGTCCATAGGTGCCACACTGCCACCCCATCTCAATTGATAGGATGTGGACACCGAACGGCCAGGTTGTCGGTGGCTGCAGTCCGCACCGAACACGCATCCACTTGTTTCTAGCCGGCTCCCAATCATTTCCATCGGCTTGCTTTCGCCTTTTTTAGACAGCTCCTTAATCTACAATTAGAGCGGCATGTATAAGGAAACATGGATCTACCGCCATCGTCGCTACTATTGAACAAAACACAGATTGCGAGATCCATGGATATGCCGCCGCTACTCTCCAACCTTCGTGAGGATGCAGTTGAAGAAAAGGTCCAACCATGTAGGCAACACATGCAAGGGTAGGTCAACAATCAATCACCAAGCATGACGACAATGAACATGAGGAAGACAGCTGATGAACTTGAGGCGGATGAAATCGACTTACGTGTAGCTAGTGGGGATTGTGGTCCCCAAGGGGAGAAGACAAAGCAGGTTCCATTTTCTAGTACTTTCATCATGTTTTTCCGTTTTTCTATAGGAACTATTTAATCGTGCATGATGTAAGTATGTGTGCACTTTTCATATATATTTTTACCTTATTAGCAAGATTTATGGACATATGTATCATTTGACATAGGCTCAAGCACTGGAACCATTGATGTTGATGTTACTCCCATGATCTAAGCTAATGTCACAATGTCACACTTCTATACATACATGACTTCTGTACATTGAAGGAGGATATACAAGTCTCTTACTTGGAGTTGGTCAACATGCCACCTCAGGTGTTAGGCAACTACACTTTGATGGAGTGCCAAATAATGAAAACAACTGAGTTTAGTCTTTTACTATATGTTTTATGTGTAACCATGAATTTTAAATGATAAACTATGTTACCACTAGTACCAAATAACCAAACATCCAGTTGATGGAAGTGTTCACAATCTAGTCTCTGCTTTGTGAGGGTTGTTACACTTCTTAATTTCCCTTTTCATCGAAATCAAGAAAACCAAACATCTGCTCTTTGGTTCCTAGAAAAAAGGGTTGATTGAAATGCATCATGTGAATTTTTCACTAGCCAGCCATTAGCATCTCTGGAAAGTACTCAAGCAGCACAATAGCATCCTTTCACTTCTGCCATCAAAGCACATTTTTAGTAACCAATAACTATGACTCAAAATCCTAGTTTTAACAAGGCACATACAAGGTGCAAAGCATCCTGACAAGAAATAAAAACAACATTCGGTATTTACATATCACACCATAATTCTAGCAGCAGAAAGTAGTAGCTGATCTAAATCATCATCATCTTAGCTACAGTAGGATTATCAAGAATCTTTCATTTTGGATATCCCTCATCATCATGAGGTCACCCAGTGACCAAATTAGTGTCTCCTCCTGAATCACGTGGAGAGACAAATCATCAAACACCATGAATGCAACACCCTTAAACACCACCGAAGCACAAAACAAATCCTGAGCATGATGAACCTGATGGATGGCCATGGCCATCTGTTGGAGCGCACCCAATTTTTTTCCAGCTTGGCAAAGCCGCATTCGTCTGTGTTTATCATCAAAATTGGCAGTGTAGGAAATTGGCTTACACTGGTCAACTCTATTGCATCGAACATATCCGACCAGGTCGGATATTACCATCGGGTTCTAGAGCCTTGGCACTGGTTCTAGGTCGGATATATCTGACCCAGAGAGGACATATCTGATGCATCAGATATATCCGACCTCCAGTCGTGTTCTAGAGCCTTGGCACTGGTTCCAGGTCGAATATATCCGACCCAAGGTAGACATATCCAATGCATCAGATATATCTGGCCCAAGGTTGGGTTCAGAGCCGTGGCAGCCGGATCCGGTCGGATATATCTAACATCCATCGGATATATCCGACTCAGCCGAAATCAACAGAATCTGATTCGGGATTTAGAGATAATTTGGAAGGTTTAAATGATTCCTTGCGGGGCAAGACCTCCCACCCTATATATATGAAGGGCTTCGGCCGGTTGAGGGCAATCCCAATCGAAACAAAAATAATTTTCTTTTACCTTTTGTTTTTTCATACTTTTATCTCTTTGCCCTACTTTTCCAACCCTAATTTATGTTCCTTCTTTGTCTCGATAGCGATCGAGAACGTTCTACCTGGCCTGCCGATGCTAGGACAAACTGGTGCACGCTCAACCTGACGGGGTCCCTCCCGAGCAAACGTTCAAAGGTTTCTCATCAGATCCCGACAAGACCAGTCAGACTGATCAGCGCTACCGGTCAGACTGGTGTGCTGCCACCTAGATCAGTTTGAGTTCTTCTCCAATAGATTTGGTTTATTTGTGACCCACACACCCAAGTTCTTTCGATGTGTGACCGAATCTTGAGTCACCACACTTTTTGTGAGACTGGTCGGTGCTACTGGTCAGACTGGTGTGCTGCCACCCAGATCAGTTCGAGTTCTTCTCCAAAAGATTTGGTTTGTTTATGACCCGCATACCCAAGTACTTTCAGTGTGTGACTGAATCTTGCGTCAACACACTTTTTGGTGACTCCGCTAGGGAAGAAGAAGCTTCCATCGGTTGCTATGGTCGATGACAAAGGAGATCTATCCAAAGTTGACCCAAAGAACATCATCATGTCATATTTGGAAGATCCTCCCGATGACGCCCGCCGACTCTACGAGAAGCAGAAAATGATCCGCAAGCAAGAGAATTTGCATATGTTCCTCTCAAGCTTTAAGAAAGATCACAAGGTATCGTGACTAAGTGAAAGAGATTACACTTCCCCCCATCAAAGAAAACAAGGATAAAGAGGTATTGGGAGACAAACCTAATATACTTGATTCGGAAGTTGCCAATGCATTTAATAGTGCTTGTCGGGGTCTAGTACCCCGGGTACCATGGGTCACCGGTTATGACCAAAATTCTGGCTACGACTGGTTCCCTCCAACGGCAAATAGCTAGGGAACCATACACCCCATATCAGATATGCCACCACCACTCCTGGCTGAAGAGGAGGGGCCACCAACCTAAAAAACTAAACCCGAGAATAATTCACACCATCTTTTTCCCTCATTATGATAGTCGTGGGTTAGCAATATTTAACCACTTATCAGCCTATTCCACCTCTCTCCTCGGCCCAGGACGAGCCCGGGCATCCAGTCACTTTGGCCGGGGGCTTTCGGTATCGGGTAGGCACTACTGACGATGGGGGCTCAGGAAGCGGTGGCATTTAATGCCTGGCATGACAAGACGTGGCCACAAGCACCCACGTGCTCCTGGTAGCAGGTGCTCGAGTGCTGGAATCTGTCTCATCACCATCTGATATAGCAACTCTACTAAGGGAACACGCATAATTACCATGATAACTCTGATGGTGGATAAGTACGCCCTAGTAAAAGTGGGCTTATCCACGTAAGATTCAATCTTTCAGGTACTCGGACGGTCAACACCACGTAAAATATCTATTCTCGGGGGCCTCGCACCCCCCAAAAAGACACACTGCCCACTGCAGTGCGACAGGATGGGGCAGCACCTACCAAGATGCTTTGTCACCTCGTCTGACCACTGTAGACCATAGGACGGTGAAGGCAGCAGGCTAGCCCATCCACATCAGCCCCCATGTGGGAAGGCTTAGCAGCCAAGTAAAGCTAGGCGAGGCAGCGATGGCCCCAAGAACCATCCCAGGCACAGGCCACGTCAGTGCTTGGGAGCTAGGAAGAATGCCCGAGAAGCTCTGTCTAACCTCTACAAACCGATGTGTCCAGTTGAGGGACCCACTAGCCGTGTAACTTAACTCTATTTGTAAAGTAACCGACCTTGACTAGCAGACCCCCGAGCGGTCTATAAAAGGTCCCATACCCTTCAGGCAGGGGGTACGAGATCCATATCCCCCTTCACCACACGAACATCTTGAGCTCTCTACTCACCTCTTGTAACACCTGTTCATCTTCAATATCAAACCACTGGATGTATGGCTACTACCTCCGAGGATGGGCTTGAACCAGGATAGATCACTGTGTACTTTGTAACTGGAATGCATGATCTTGACCACCTTATATCTTGCTGGTGTAAAAAACATCAGCAGTTGGTGTGCTAGAAAGGGGGATTTACAAAGTGCTTTTCCTCTGGACGTTCTGATGGTTCACACATCTGCGCTCGCTGTCTCCGCCGATGGTGAACATCTGACTTGTGGTGGCTTTTCCCTCAATGAAACCGTTTGCTTTGGGAGCCTTGAGTTCATCACTGACTGCTTCGACGGCCTGAGTCTCTCTACCATGAGGAACGATTTAGGCGCCACCTTCATGGGCTCAATCCACAGCGGGTCACCGTCCCCGTTGCGGGTGATGATAGAGGACTCCACCGAGGAGATCTATATGACTTCGAGCAGAGAGGGGGGCTCCAGCCTCCCCTCTTCCAAGAGGCACCGTATGGGGACTTTGTCTGCCCTTGTCGGAACCACACCATGGCTAGAGGACGCTCCGGCCACATAGGCCATGACGACGGTTCCACTGTGGGCGTTGGTGCCATGGCCGGACACTGGCCTACCTTTCGAGTGACAACACACTTTATGGGAGGGGCAGCAAACATGAGCCCGTACTCAGCAAGCCAACGCTGAGCACAAGGCATCGCAGCGGTGAAGCAAGCTTACCGGTAAGCAAGCAGCCACCGTAGCCAGGCCACACGAGCCACCACGGCACGAGCCCGCGCCTGAGGCAGAGAGGATCCTAATGGTGGACCTCGCTGCCACCCAAGCTCAGGCCAAGGGAGCGTCTCCCTCAATCAACCAGAAGGAGGGACAAACCAAAGCCGATGCGACCAAGCCCCTAAATATGCTATCACCACCCCTGCCAACGGGGTGGACAAGTTGTACCGCCAGTTGGTGGAGCTTCACGCCATTGCTACCGTACAGCTGGTAGAGTGTGCCTACTGGCACCGGTCTGACCCAACCTCAGGCCCGATTCAGGCCAGGGCCAGTTGGCAAGGACACATTGTCGAGCCCTCCGTGGCAAGGATGGTGCCACTGCCACCAACTGATCTCTCACCCCACGCTCCACAATGGCGGCGGGGTTAGCACATCGATCCCCAAGCTCATCGATAGTCTCGCTGGGGGGACATGGGTGCTTAGCCCGAACACCACTTGTGGAACCCGTGCCAGGGTGAGCACCACAACACTTTCAGGTACACCAGTGAGGAGTTGCATAGCATAGCAACCCCAAGCAGCTGCAAGGAGGCACCGTCTGACATCGTCGTCTAGGACTCCAAGGAGGGCGCTAAGGGTTGCAAGAAGAGGGACAAGCAACATCCTCAGTGGGTTACAGTTGCAATCGACTATGACAATGGCAACGATGAGAAAGCAGGTGACTTCGGCGTGGGGCACGTCATGACCACCGCACGTGACGGCAAGTGCTAGGCACGGCCATCTACAGACCACTTCAAAAAGCTCCTTGAGGAGGCCTGTTGAAACCACGTGTACCCCATCAAGCACAAGCTCAAGGACTTTGACATGATGAAGAATTTCATGATCTCAGGGTCCCCCACCTAGCACATGGAACTCGATGAATTATGAGATGAAAGCGACACGATGCCCTTCCCCGGGGAGGCCACAATCTTGACAGTCTACGATGGTCGCCCCCCACCAGGGAGGTGCCACGTGTCTAACCTGAGTCCCGGGACCCCGACTCGCTGCGGTCGGGTACCCAAGGACGTGGGGATGTAAAGGCACAAGTTTTCAAATATCATTACATACATACATGCATACACACACACATACATACATACATACATACATACGTATGTACGTACGTACGTACATATGTATGTATGTATGTATGTATGTATGTATGTATGCATATTACAGCTGCTCCAAAAGACAAAATTGAGAGAAAAAGACAGAAAAGTGGGTAGGTCGAGGCCACAGAGATGGCGGCTGGACTAAGCTCAGTCCCATGGATTAGCGTCGGAGGCCTGCGCCCCTTGTAGGTGCTCTAGAATGAGGTCAGCCGCTACCAAGACGAGTCAAGAACTCACACAGGTAAGAGATCCATCGGACGATATTAGTTTCCGGTTTTGACAATGAAGTTAATTCCTGGTAAGATGGGTAACGAGCTCACGTAGATAACTTCCATTCATGATAGTATAGCTACATGGAGGAAAGATTCAAAAGCACTTAATATAATTACAATCTATCCTAGGGACATGTCTACTCCTAACATAAATATGCCTTGTCCCGCCGTCACAGCATAGTCCTCGACAAGCTTCAAGGCTTCTTCATCACTTTAAGTTGCCACCACTGTAAGAAACCTGTTGATCTATGATGATTTTCTCGTGACATTTTAGGAAAATGTCATAAATATGTACAATCTGTGACGATCACAATATTAGGCCCATTCTTTTATGACGTTTTCTCAGATTCGTCACAAACCGGCCCATTATATTGTGACGTTTTTCACATTCTTCATGGATGAATAAACCCTTTGTGACGTTCTATAAAATTCATCATGGATGAAGAACCAATAGTCAAGTTACCATGGACACACCTCTTGTTTCTTGCTTACGTGGCATGAATATATCATGTTGGTCCCACATGTCAGATTGGCACAAAAAACTTTTTTTGGACTACTGAAATATAATATTATGTCACCTTGGTGGCTCACATGTCAGCTCAGCTTGGACTGAATTTTTTAAGACAAAACTCAAAATGCTGAAAACAAGGATTGAACACACAACCCCATGGTCATTGGAAGTCTATACCACTAGGCTAATACTTCGGCTTGGTTGATGTGTGAGTTGTTATTTCTTTGTATTATGCTCTGTGTACTGATTCTGTCCAGTCAGCATGGTAGTCGAACCCACCTGTCAGGTCCAGTCAACATGGTAGTTAAGTTCAAACTCAAGTTTAAATTCAAATTCAAATTCAAATTCAAGTTTAAATTTAATTTTTTCTGAATTTATTCCAAATTTTTCCTG
>VSTD030003217.1:0-11096 GCA_008808055.3 Sporobolus alterniflorus | reverse complement strand
TGCAAAATTCTAGGGATCCGGCTATTTTCTAGAATTACCGACTTATTTTCCTATTGAAAAAGGCATGGAATATGTCCACGGTCTGTAGACTGGGTCCATGGCAATCGGCCCACGGGTCCATGGACCTTCATTAAACTAGGGCCGCTCATCCGCCGATCTATGGTTCGGATCCATCCAATCGAATCGTAAGCCGGGATTTAATCCTCACCGTCGATTATAACGTGGACGGTGGAATGCTGTCGACGGGGCGAGCGGTGGCATAGAGGAATGAAGCGGCGGCACCCTAGACGCAGCTCACCGGTGACGTTGTCCTTGTGCCCTGACGACCTAGGCATGGTGAGGGCTGGCTGAAAATAGAGCGGAGGCATAGGGGCCCTTACCGATGGGGGGTCTTTGGGGTTCGGTGACCACCAGAGACGGGTGTGCGATGACAGAGTGGGGTCACGGTTCTTCGGTTGCGTTGAGAGTTTGCCTCAGCATTCCTCTAGCTTCTGCCTCACATCAAATGGTGGCATCAGTGCTTGAGGGTCCTTCACGACAAATTAGCTCGGCCTGAGTGGCAGCCAAGCGATGCGGTGGCGAGAGCTCAAGTTCTAGGGTTTTAAGCTTCGAAATTTTCCAAAACTCGCACGAGTCATTGCAATTTAAAGGAATAGTTCAATCTTGATGTGCAGGCGGTAGAGTTCAACTCGTATCCACGTTGGATTGCATCTTTAATGAGGTTTAGCTAGGATTTGGCTGATTCCGTTTGAGATAATGGGAAGGGGAAAATTTTCCACTGGCTTCGGTCCTGACCCCATGGAGAAGCTGATGCCGATTTGGGTGGGCTATTGCCGGGCTGCCAAGACTGCGCACGGGGAAAGCAAGTTGGGCAATTGGGCTGCATAGAAAGGAAGGAAGAAGGGAGACAGCCGGGCTATCAATGCTGGGCCGCATGGAAAGGGAAAAAAGAAAGCTGGGTCGGTGAGGTTTTGGCCCAGAAGCATAGTAAAGCTCTCCTAAATTTCAAAACATTTATAGTTTACAAATACATTTGAATTCAAAACAAATTTGAACTTCAAACAGCTACTACTCGTAAAATAAAATAAAATATAAGAGCACTTCACCACCCAAAGAAAAATATGCATCGGCATGAAATGCAACAAACATAATTATTTATTTATATAAATAATTTTCCAGAGTCTTAATGCCTTGTGAAAATCTGGGTGTTACAAGTATCCACCACCTTGAGTCAAGGATGACTCAAAACCAAGAAGGGGAGAATGATGAGATCCTGCACATGTTTGATGCATCGGGTGTCTATATTCAAATGTCCCCATGGCCTCCAACATCACGATGATTGGAAGACATGGTTGTTCTACAGCTTTGAAGCTAACTTTGAGTTGAGGATGACTCAAATGTAAAAAGGGGAGGATGATGACGACATGTCTTTCTTGGATACAAGCACACCCTCATGGAGTGATACTACAACATCTTTTAAATACGACAAACTCGTTCTTATGTTCTTCCACCAACTATTTTGAGAACCGAGTGCTATCTAATGATTTAATTATTGTTAGGAACCATTGAGATGATGATGATGACAAATGGGGCATCAAGAGCACCCTGGAGAGGCAAGGAGATGCGCACATCAAGGTAGAGATCCAATAAAATTCAAAATTCCAAAGTTTGACTTTGAATTCAACTCGGAGTCCAGGTCCATGACGGCTTCAAATTGACGTATAGGACGCATATGAAACTGGATATGGACGCTCTAAATATGCACGGAAAGAGGACGAGATAAACATTACAATGGCACAGGTCCCAGGTCAAACAAAAATCGGATTAGACCAGAATTGCCGAAACAATGTCAATATCTAGAGTCCAACTCATCCAGGAGTTGTTCACATTAAAACTAATGCCGAGGTCGCATACAACATCCAATTGGGACGTTCTTAAACTCCATGGAAAGGTAAGGAGATATACTTTTGAAATGAAACTGGTCACATGTCTAAATTAGTTCGGAAGCAATGGGAATCATCGAAATAATTGGACGTCCAGAATCTGCCTTAGTGCTACACCATCGTTTTTGGCTTCTATGCCATGTATCGTGTCTAGCCCATTAGGGTTGCATCTAGGGGTTACATGCATGTCCCTAGATCATTTATAATCAGTAGTCATCACACCATTAGAGTTTAGGTTTTGCTTAGATTAATTTGTTAGAAACAGTTTCACCGTCGTTACGGTTTGTAAGACTCCAACCTGTGAGCTTAATCATTCATCTGCAATTTAGATTGCTTCTACTTTATTCTTGCTTGTGTTCTCGATTACACTTGTAGGGATAAGCCTTCTTGGTGAGGTCAAATCGTGTCGCATGGATTGATAACCAATGTTATGGTGGTGTAGTGACTGCAAGGGTTCGACATTCTATTCTGAGCCTTCATCATCAATGTCGAGATCTCCACCAATCAACTTACCACTACCTCTCGAAAGATCGGGAATCAACTTCTCATCACATGGTGTCAGATTTCAGGTTGCCCGTGAGGTATTATCGTGTGCCTTTAGTTTAGTTTACTGTATTTCATGTCGAGATCCACCAAAAAGCCCAAAAATTTACACTTCCTGCTGTCCTATAACCTTTTGAGCCTTCACAAATTTAATTTTCAGATTATTTTTGTTGAGTCTGTTCCCTAGTAAAAGTCATATTGGTGGTTTCTTGATTTAGTTTGAGTGTTGCATCTAGTTATCTAATCCTTTTCCGTCACATCATATCACCTTGTTTGGATTTGTCTCTGTCTAGTTTGGTATTCTGGTCATATCTTCCACATACGAAGTCAAATTCTTATGTTCTTGTACTTTATGGGAGTCGTAGGAAGTTGTCTATAACTTTTGTATTCAGATGGTTCACAGAAAAAATCGTTTTTGTGGTCATAAGTTTAATAGATCCAAAGTTGATCTAGAATCAGGATTTTCTGAGTAGTCTGTATTTCGGGGCCAATATCTCTTACTTTCTTAATCCAAACAAAGCTTCCCATATACTAAACTCGAAGAGAAAACATAGATCTATGACATTGTTGTTGTAAGTTTTAACGTTTACAGAGGTTTACATTGTCAAATCAGCTATAGAATATTTAGCAGAGAATTTGTATCAGGCTAATAAGATATTTGTTGATTGCTTTGAATTGTATTCTGATTCTGCAACACTTTCGACAAAAAAAAGTGAAAGGCAAGTGCAAATATAAAAGATCCACACAAAAAAGGAAGAAAGCAAAAAAATCATAAGTGCTTGCATCCTTTGTGTCCTCTAAACTTCGATATATGTCTTGCTAGCTTGAACTAGTTTTGGGAATATGTTTAGGACAACAACTTTGATAAGTATTTTGGACACTTATTCAACTTTACTATTCGATTTAAATTTTGCTAATCATTGCTGCCATATTTTGCCATCCAAGCTACGCTTTATCTCCTGAGTAGAACAGGTTCACCTGGTAGTCATCCCACGCTCTACAGGTTATCATACCGGCCGCCGATTGCCACCTGCTGTGTAAGTAGAACACTTGTAAGAGTAGGGTAAGACGCTTGAGAGTGTGTGATTTCACTATCCATCATACCTAGTATCTAATAGGGATAATATTTTGTGTTATCTCCTGTTTTTCACTAATAATGGCCGGGAAGGGCAAGTGTAGGGACAAGAGTGGTCTCCATAATCATATTCGAGAGATGCTACAAGTGATGAATGATTCTATGAATAAGCACATTCAATACATGGATATTTTATTCGGTAATGATAAAAATCTTCAAATTCAACCGTCTTATAATGGGTTCAATATGGATGCATATTTTGATTGGGAAATGATAATGGATAAAAAATTTGCACAATGTCGTATGTGCGATAGGAGAAAAAATCAAGATTGCTACTAGTTCTTTAACCTCTTGTGCAGTGACTTGGTGGGAGAACTTGTGTGTTTTACATAAACCCCAAACTTGGAAAGATATGAAAATACCTATGAGGGGAAAGTTTTATCAACATGATTTAGCAGAACATATCCCTATTATATCTTCTTCTATGCCTAACATTTTGCAGGACAATGCACAAAACAAAGAGAACTATACTAAAGAGAATCAAGTGCTTATAATGTCACATGAAGTTTTAGAATTATCCACTGCTCTTGTGCCAACAACTTCTGCAAATGAGAGCAAAGATGAGGAGTCGTGCACCACAGCTACTACTACCATAAGCATCCACCACCTTGAGTCACAGATGACTCAAAACCAAGAAGGGGAGAATGATGAGACCATGAACATGTTTGCTGCATCGAGTGTCTATATTCAAATGTCCACATGGTCTCCACCTTTCACGATGATGAGAAGACAAGGTTGTGCTGCAACTTTGAAGATAACTTTGAGTCAACGATGACTCAAATGTAAGAAGGGGAAGATGATGAGGACATGCCTTTCATGGATACAACTACACCCTCATGGAGCGATACTAAGACATCTTTTAAATACAGTAAACTCATTCTTATGTTCTTTCACCAACTATTTTGAGAACCGATTGCTACCTAATAATTTCATTATTGTTAGTAACCATGGAGATGATGAGGAGGATGAAGGGGACATCAAGAGGGCGATGGAGAGGAAATGAGATGCGCACATCAAGGTGGAGATCCAATCCAATTCGAAAGTCTAGAGTTTTGACTTTGAGTCCAACTCGGAGTCCAAGACCACCACAGCTTCAAATTGATGTACATGACCCATACTAAATCGGATCTGGATGGTATACATATGCACGGAGAGAGGACAAGATAAACTTTACAATGGCACTAGTCCCAGGTCCAACTAAAATTGAATTCGACAATTGCCAAAACATTGTTAATATCCAGAGTCCAACTCATCCAGGACTTGTTCACATTAAAATTGACGCCCAGGTCGCATACAACCTCCAATTGGTACGTTCTTGGATTCCATGGAAAGGTAAGAAGATGTCCATTCCAATGGAACTGGTCCAATATCTAAATTCATCCAGAAGCAACAGGAATTGTCAAAATAATTTGACATCCAGAATCTGTCTTGGTGTTGTGCCACCTTTTTTGGCCTTTGGGCCATGTATCATGTCTAGCCCTTTATGGTTGCATTCAGGAGGTACTTGCACATCCCTAGATCATTTATAATTAGTAGCCACCACACTATTAGAGTTTGGGTTTTGCTTATATTAATCTGTTAGAATCAGTTTTGCTGTCTTTAGGGTTTGTAAGACCCCAACTTGTGAGCTTAATCATTCATCCACAATTCAGATATCATCGACTTTGTTCTTGCTTGTGTTCTGGATTGCGCTTACAGGAATAAGCCTTCTTGGCGAGGTCAATTCGTGTCGCATAGATTCATAACCAACAGAGCAGTGGTGTAGTGACTGCAAGGGTTTGACGTTCTGTTTGGAGCCTTTGTCATCAATGTTGAGATCGCCACCAGTCAACTTACCTCTACCCCTCGGAAGATCGGGAATCAACTTCTCATCAGGTACCGTCGTAGGATTGAGTCACGACTATAGGGCTTCGTGGTACAACCGGAGTCGTGACGTGTGACTAGATTCGAGATCTTTGACCATAGTCAAGACATACCAACATTATAAGTGTGTGTAATGGGTAAATACTGATATGAAAAACTTATTCATTATTCTGAATATAATAAAGGGTTAGTCAATTTCCTCTTGTGAGCCATTCTTTGTATTATCCACTCATTTGGACCGTATCGTAGCCCCCGAGTGTATGGTATGTAGTCACTGAGGCGTGTCCCATTAGAGCGTCGAGCGTGGCATAGATCATTATCACGCATGGCATGGTATACTTGGAATGTATGCCACAAAAGTACATAGCAATCAATATGGGTGAGAAATAAATATTGATTCGGAAGAAAGTACTGTTAGGAATACGACTTAGTTGGTTTGATGAAACGTCCCAAGGACTCAAGACAGAGGTCTTAGCCAGACGCTGGAGGGAGTTCTTTGCCTATTGTGTGACGGTGATGTCAAGGATGTCCTTCAGCCATGGTGTGGTTGTGACGGGAGCAAGCGAAGCCCCCGCACCTTCTGGGAGAAGGGAGGTCGAAGCTTCCTTCCCAGCTTGATGCCATGAGGAACTCCTCAGTGGAGTCCTCAATCATGTCCCACTATGAGCTGAGCCCATGAAAGCAGCGCCTTCATCGTCCCTCCTAGAAGAGAGTCTCAGGCTGTCGAAGTAGTCGATGATGAACTCAAAGTTCTCGAGGTGAACAGTTTCACCAAGGGAGAATCCATCGCACGTTAGGCGCTCGCCATCGTCTACGACGGTGATTGAAGATGATGGAACCATTGGAATGATCTAGAGGAAAAGCACGGTGCAAATCCCTCTTCCTGACACGTCAACTATCAGTGTTTTTTGCACCGGCAAGATACAGAGTGGTCAAGATCATTTATTTCTATTCTGAGATGGTCTTACAAACTATGAAGAACTACAAAGCACACTATAGTTTATCCTGTTTTAGACCACTTCTATAAGGTAATAGCGCTATGTCCAGCATTTTTGATATTGAAGATGAACAATGTTATAAAAGGGGTGAGTAGAGAGCTCGAGAAGTTCGCTAAATGAAAGGGGGAAATGTTCTTGTGTTCTATGGGTTCTAGTCCTCCTCTACCTGAAGGGTAGGGGGCCTTTTATAGACTGGGAAGCGGTCAGATAACAATGAGCTAATTATTTCTATATCCACGAAGGGATTTACATGACCAGTGGGCTCAAACTTGAGATGGTCAATTTATAGAGGTCAATTAGCGGCTTCTACAGTGTTCTCGTCAGTTCCAGGGAGTTCTTGGTGCTGAGGTGGACGACACTCGAGAAGGTTCTTGGAGTCAGTGTTGTGAGGCACTAGCTTTACTTGGTTGCTAAGGCTCTCGGAGTCGGTCTTGCCAGGCACTGTCTTGTCTTGTCGCTATAGTAGGCGGTGGTGCCTTTCCGAGGGTGCGAAGCCCCTGGGGCTTGGATATTTGGTGGAGTGCTGACCGCCCGGGTACCGACGGTCTCAGTACTGGAAGGCCCTAGGCGTGGCTCCCAAGAGCCCGAGCATGTCCCGAGCTAGGTTTCTAGGTTGGGTCGTAACTGATGTCCCTTAGTACCCTAGGTACAATACCCTGACATGATTCTTTATCTATGGGATGGCTAGACGTTATCCATTGATTCATCCAAATTTCTAGGCTTTAGGGTTGAATGAATTTCCCTTGATTCATGTTGATTCCCTAAAATGTTGGTAATTTCCCTTTGTAGAATGTCTCCTAGCATGATTTAGGACTTCCGTGTCAATTCTTATTGAAAGTTATCGAAAGATCTAGGAGTTCTTGATTTTTTATTATGAAACTGCCATGTACCGGACTAGTCCGGTCCCTATCGTACTAGTCTGGAAATTTACCGGACTAGTTCGCCTCTTGCAGTTTCTTTCTCAAAATTCTTGCAACACTTGGTTTGTTCATCTATTTTATTTCATCCCTCTCGTACCTCATTCATGTTGTTTCAGATTCATGGATCCTCCTCATGAGAAGCGCACCAAGAATCGGGATGATCCTAGTGCTAGCTCTTCTTAGAAATCTTGGAAAAAGACCGTGCTTGTCAAGCACCCCACTCGGGATGATCCTGGTGCTAGCTCTTCTTCGAAATCTTGGAAAAAGACCGTGCTTGTCAAGAACCCCACTCCTCCAGCTCATATCTCAGATGATGAGCCAAACCTTTCTTTGGAGATGCACGAGCCAATCGAGAAGGTCATGAGGAACTTCCTAAACTGCCCCAAGATGGACTTACCCACCATCACGGCCAAGCGGCAAGAAGAATGGTATCATAGCCGCAAAGTCTCCCCGGATCCAAGGTTTTGGACACTCTTCCATGCCGATTGGTACCGGAGAGTCTATCTCCACAAGCGGAAGCATCTAGTTTAATCTCAATGGGTCAACTGGACCTACATGAAGAGCAAGAAAACTCTACACTGCAACTAGATTATAACAACAAATGAGTGACACAATCTTGTGTCCACATTGGAGTTTCAATACCTGTGGTTCAAGGAAATCAAAGCTCAATTTTACTCCACTTTAGTTTCTCAAAAGGATCACAAAACTTTGCAATGGATGACCGATGAGCATCGGTGTGTGGTTAAGGTAGCTGAATTTGTCAACCACATTGGGATGAGGGCTCAGTTTTCCAGAAGCAAGAAGCTTCATAATGAATAGGTTTTGGCTAAAGAGGAGATGTGTTTCATGTATGTGTCTGGGGCAGCTGCTAAGCCTCCATCCATCAACAATTTCAAGCCCAAGTTAGTCACCCTTCATCGCATTCTAAGGAAGACTTTGGCTCCAAGCAAGGGAGATGCCACTGCTTGCCCCACCTATGAGCAGAACTTGATCAAGTATATGATGAGCGAGGAGTTCAATGTCTTTGACTATATGCTGATGGAGATCTGGAACATCACAGTAAACCCTCAGAGCTGGTGGATATGCAACTCTAATTATGTGCATGATTGAGAAGGTCATCAGGCGCACTTTTGTGAAGAATGAAGAGCACAAGACCTTCAGGCCACAGCTTCCCTCAGCTCCAGTGGTGGCTCCTGGTTCTCGTCTGGTTGCTCGCACTTCTCACTCCACCTCTATCGGCATCACCTCCCGAGGCCACCAAGGATGGTGAGTAGATGACTTCGCTTTGTGTCCTTTCATTTTCCTTTTTGGTGTCTTGATGCCAAAGGGGAGAAGAATAATTTATCTATCTATCTAGCACATGTCTTAAATTTGGTGTAATGAGCAAGTTTGAGTATTTCTAGTTGGTCATTGTGGACAAGTATTTGTTTTGAAAAAACTTGGCTTGTATGAATCTTATTTATCTATCAAGTGTGTGGTTGTACCATATTGTCTATTGTGTGATCTTGTGATGTTTATGCATATTGTCTATCACATTCTTATCACTTGATCACGGTTTCCTTAGGCACCCCACACTTCTTGCAAAGATATATGAATGAGCTCTCACATTCTTTATCTTAGTGTGCTCTTGTTGTGATTTTCCATTTTGTAAATGCATGCACTCATAAAGGGGGAGCTCAACATCTAAACTTGCAAAAAGCTCTTTTTATTAATTATTATTGTGAAATTCTAATTGGTTGTCATCAATCATCAAAAACGGGAAGTTGAAAGTGCATCTTGGCCCCCATGTGGCTTTTTGATGTGTGATGACAAACAATTAGGAATCTAATGTTTAATTGAGACTTTTTGTAGAGAAAATACTTCATATGCAGGGCATAACAGTTAGCCCAAAAAGTAAAAAGAAAAAGTGGTACTATACTCATGTCCATGGAGATTTTGGATTTTATTTGAGTCATAAGTATGTCATACTATCAAGGGGGGTACATCGAATCATTTGGTGAAGTGCCCTTTTAATTCCAATCTTAACCCCTAAACTTTTGCTAGACTAGTCCGGAGTTTTGTCGGACTAGTTGCCGAAATATAGGGCCATTTACCGGTCTAGTCCGGCACCCCACACTTGTCCGGGGTCCAAGGACCAGACCATAGAACCATTTGTAGGACTAGTCCATTGAGCCTGAATTGTCTGGACCCTAGTCTGGATCCCAAATCACCAGACTAGTCCAGCCCTTTTCTGGACTAGCCCAGCAAACCGAGTTAAAGCAATATTTTGAATTCCTCCAGACTAGTCCGGTCCTTTAGAAGACCAGCTCAGAAATCTTTACTCCAATGGCTAAAAATGAGTGGTCAGTATAAATAGACCCACACCTCCTCTCTTATTCGGTTGCCCACTCCAAACATTGACCTAGCACTTTCAAAAGCACATCTTGAGCTCCACAACTCTCTCCCAAGGTTCAATCAACATTCCAAAGGATCCAAAAGAGAATTTGAGCCTTCATTTGAGTGAGCCCTTTGATTCAAAGCAAGAGCAGTTCACCTCCTCCATCATCAATCTCGTGTGTGCCTATTACTCTTGGGGATTTGTTCCCCTAGACGGCTAGGCATCACCCGGGAACTCCCAAGCTTGTGGTTGAGTCCCAAAAAGTTTGTATTACCCTCCTCTATGTGACGATTCTTAGTGGAGAACTAAGTTGACATTGGTGGTGGCTTGGAGTGGTTAGGGTTGAAAGAGACCCAATCCTTTGTGGACTCCTCAATGGAGACATATGCACCTTAGTGGTGCTGAACTTCGGGGATAAATCTTGTATCTTCATGTGCTTTACTTTCCATTGTTCTTATCGCTCTTGGTGCTTATATTGTTCTTACCATATATTACCTTGTGTTGCACTGTTTGGGTTAGAAATCAATTTATTAACCTTATCCTCTTTGTCCTAGTACCTTGTATTGCCTTGTAGTAGACCTGCCCTGAGTTAGAATTAAGTTTTAGATGGCCAATCTACTTTCCGTTGTGCTAGAAATTCACTTTTACCAGACTAATCCTGTGGTCACTAGACTAGTGCGATAATTCACTGGACTTGTCCATCACCTACTGTTCTGATTTGTTTTATTTATTGAATTTCATATATTATTGCCTATTCACCTACCTCTATGCAACTTTCACCTAGTGCAGGAGGGCTCCGACGCGGGTGTTAGATGTCATTGCTAGGACATCATGGGGGTTGGGCGAAGCATGAAGCCGGGACCGCGCATGGCACGAGTGGAGACGCCAGGGTCATGTGTGGTGCAGAAATAGTATCCAAAGTACCTACAGTAGAAGAGGGGTAGGGCGGAGCAATAGGTCAAACCATAGAATTGGATGAGAAGAGGGAGTCCAAGTCATCAAGAGGTATGCCGGAGTAGGTGAAGGGGAAGGATGACTCATCGAAGACGACATGTCAGGAGACCAACATGCAGTTCATGGTGAGATCTAGTCATCGATACCCCTTGTGCTTAGAGGAGTACCCAAGGAATATGAACTGATAGGAACAGGGAGTGAGCTTATGTGGAGCAGTGGTAGAGGTGTTCGGGTAGCAGGAGCACCCGAAGACCCGGAGGTGAGCATAGGAGGGAGTGGTGCCAAAAAGGGCAGAGCGGGGCAAGGGGGCTAAAATCACCTTAGCAGGGAGGATGTTGAGGAGGTAGGTGGCAGCGTGAAGGC
>VSTD030003216.1:0-11096 GCA_008808055.3 Sporobolus alterniflorus | reverse complement strand
AATTTGACTCTAGACTTGGAATTTCATCAACACTTAGGGTCTCTTAAACATGTGATTAACATAATAATGTAGATTAGAGACATGGGGTGTTACATCTGGCGGTGGTGAGGTGGCGATTTGAGGAAATCCGGTGGTGTTCCGATGACCGTGGGCTCCGGCGATGGGCGGCGACAACGTTTAGTGTGTCCTGCAGCACGATGGGGCCACGAGGAGTTAGGAGAGGTCAACGATGGAGAACAATGATGGCCGGAGGTGGGAGCTCACCATAAGGAGGGGCAAACGATGGTGGTGGCGCTCCGGTTGGCTAGAGCGGACAATATGCTGAGGAGGGCCAGGGGGCGTTCTAGGCTGCCACAGGAAGGAGAAGGGGGGTGGGGAAAAGAGCGGCGGCAACTCGCGCTCGACGCTTTTAAAGTGGTGCAGTGGGGGAAGCAGAGGAGGGGGGTCCAGCTTGGGTGACCACACGGTGGTCGAGGGGACGTGGAGGCCCGGTCCTGACTGGCGGGCGGCGCCCCAGCCGGCAGGAGCCTGGCCGCGGCAGAAATGGGCGAGCGATGCGCACTTGCATAGCCGATGCCAAAACAGGGGAGGAAGGGTCACTGGCAAGTGGCCCCGAGCGCCACAGTAACGGGCGGTGGCATCGGTTTGATTCAAAATTCAAATTCAAACGGATTCAAATAAATTTCAAATGCTTCCAAACTTTGTCTGATCAAAAATGGACCTTACCTAGCTCAAAATTTTTGAAATAAAATATGGTTGTGAAGGGTTTGAAGAAAGAAACGACTTTCTCCATTGGAACTTCTCCAGATTCGAAATGGATTTCAAATGAAAATTCAGAGAATTTTCTTAGTTTAGAATTTAATAGAATTTCTTCTTCGAACTTCAAATTTGGATGAGATTTGGACAAGACACTTGTATTTGCACCTAGTGACTAACTCAACTCATAGAGGAGAGTTTGAAGTTCAGCCTAGGAATTTCTTGACTCAAATTTAAAGTTTAACTCGAAATTAAATCGAATTCCTTTTTGATTTCGATTAGAATTTCGTTAACCAAAGCACTTGATGCATGATTAAGTCGTAAATGATAGTGATTAGGGAAATATTAGGAGAACCATAACACTGGGTGGTACATCCACATACCCCGCTATGAATGTCCTGAAGCAATTGGATGTCTTCTTCATCATCATGCCATTTGCGTCTTGTCGATATAGTACCCCATCGATTAGGTGATACATCTTGGATTTGCACGCGATACGCTCAACTTTGGCATTGTCATCTGATGGTGGTAGATTATTTATGAACATCTTGATTGGGATCATCCAATCATATGCTAGCCCCTGTTCAGGTTTGTTGATAACCATCAGATCTGGCTTGGCTGCATCAATAGCTTTTTCTGCTGGCCTGACCAAAAGCTTAGACAACTTCACAATGATGGCATCTGGCGGAGTTGGTGCTCTAGAGGAAGCAATCTAAGCTAGATGATCAGCATCATGGTTCTTCAAACGCGGGACATATCGTACTTCAACCCCGTTGAAAAACTTCTCCATCCTACGCATTTTTGCTAGATACTCAACCATCTTTTCATTGTTGTAGTCATATTCTTTTTGAATCTGCTTTGCTACCAACTGAGAATCTCCCTTGATGAAGAGTCATCGAATGTCAAGATCTTTGGATAGCCGTAAACCCGTGACCAGCCCATCGTATTCTGCAATATTATTTGTAGTTGGAAATTAAAGTTGAATAGTATACTTTAAGATATCACCTTCGGGAGGAATGAGCACAACACCAGCCCCTGCTCTTTTAAGAGTGTATGATCCATCGAAGTACATCACCCAATGATCAGGTAGCTCATCGATGCCTCACAGACCTGAATTGGTCCACTCTGTAATGAAATCTTTAAGTGCTTGAAACTTGATCGTCCATCAAGGAATAAATTCAACATCATACTGGTCAATCTCCACTGCTCATTGTGTGATCTATCATGTTACTTCTTTGCTTTAAAGGATGTGTGCCAATGGTCGATCGGATACGACTTGAACAGTAGGGGCAAGAAGTAGTGCTTGAGCTTCCTGATTGTCATAAGGACTGCATAGAGCAGCTTTTGAACTTGAGGGTACCTTGTTTGAGCATCCTTCAGGATCTCGCTGACAAATTACACGGGCTATTGTTTGACTTTCATCGTGGCTTCAGGTCATTCAACAGTGATAACTGTGCTGACAACTGTGTTGGTAGCTGCAACATATAATAGCAGCACATCATCAGGCTTCGGTGGAATTAGTGTTGGCAAAGACTTTAGGTATTTCTTAAGTTCAATGAAAGTCGCTGCCGCTTGATCATCCCACTAGAATCCATCTGCTTTTCATAGCAGCTTGTATAAAGGCATACCACGTTCGCCCAACTTGGATATGAATCGGCTGAGTGCTGTCATCATGCTTGTCAGCTTCTAGATTTCTTTTCTGGTCTGAGATAGTTGCAATTGTTTGATGACTTCCACCTTCTTCGAGTTCACGTTGATTCCTCGAGACGATACCGTATAGGCGAGCAGTTTTCCTAGTGATACACCGAACACATATTTTTTAGGGTTAAGCATCATCTTGTACTTATGAAGACTGTCAAAAGTCTCTTTGAGGTCGTCAAGCAGATCCCCACATTTTTTGACTTCACTACCCCGTCATCAAAATAAGCTTCAACATTTCTCCTTGTCTGAGGCCCCAAGATGATACGAATGCACTTCCGATATGTTGCTCCCTCGTTCTTCAGCCCGAATGCTATATTGCTGTAATAGAAGATCTCAAATGGTGTGATAAATGATGTTTTTTCTTTGTCGTCAATGGTGAGGCTGATCTGATGATAGCCCAAATAGACATCCAGAAATGACAATAATTCACACGATGCTATGGAATCAACGATCTGACAAATATGAGGTATGGGATAGTCATCTTTGGGACATGTTTTATTCAAACTGGTATATGATACACATGCATCAGGAGCCATCATGCTTTTCTACAGGTACAAGGTTTGCTAGCCAGCTTGAATAATCTACTTGCTTGATCAACCCGGCTTCAAGTAATTTATTGACTTCTTACCGGATGGTCTCACGCCTATTTGGTGTGTATCTTCTTTCTTTCTACTTGATCAGCTTATATGATGGATCAATGGCTAACTTGTGCTCAATCACCGCACTAGGGATCTTGGGTATATCTGATATCTACCATGTAAAGACATTCAGATTTTCCCAGAGAAAAGTGATGAGCGCAAGTTCCTATTTGGCTTCAAAGCCTATGCTGATCCGGAGCTTCTTGTCTGGGTTGCTAGGGTCAACTGGGACTTCCTTGTTGTCAGCCTCCTTCTTCTTCCCTTCCGCCTGCTGATCAGCGGGATGCTGGTTGGACACCATATGCGCCCTTCTTGGCTGACTGAGGTTGAGGAGAGCCGATGGTCAGTGGCTTGGGCACCAGCAACTTGAAAGAGGTGCTACCGTCGTGCGTCTTTGCCACCTTGCCTGCTTGATCCTGAGCTACCTTTTCGATGAATCACCCGGCATGTGTCAATGTCACGTTCTCACATGCCAGGGCATCACGCTGGTCGACCTTTATGGTGATTATGCCCTTAGGGCTAGGTATCTTAAATGTGGCATAGACAGTGTGGATGGCCATCATAAACTTCAAGAGGAAAGGCCTCCCGATGATGCAGTTGTACCTGATGTCAAAGCTAGTGACCTCGAATGTCAGCATCTCATTGTGCTTGTTATCCCCTGTTCCACATGACACCTCTAGGTTGATGCATCCGATGGGAGTGGACAACTATCCGGGGATGGCCCCGTGAAACATATCATGTACAGGGGTCAAGTCTTTCAGATCGAGGCCCATCTTGATGAAGGTTTTCCTCATGATAAGATTCAGTGAGGCCTCATTGTCGATCAGTATCTTGGCCACCTTATGCCGTCCGATCAGTAGCATGATTATGAATGGTAAGTTCGTATCAGACAGCTCTGTCTCTGGGTGATCCTTTGGCCCGAACGAAATGTCTACGTCAGACCACCTCATCATTCTTCTGGGCTCAATCCGTTGAGCCAAGCTAATCTCCCGCTCGAGCTTCTTCCCCTATGTCTTTGAGGTGATAGATATGCTACCTCTGAAGATCATATTGATCTCTCCCACCTGCTCGTCGTCATCGGGAGGATTGGCCCAGCGGTGTTCACCCCGACAGGGCTCCTGGGCCACCAGTGCAGCTGGTGGTGGCATCTTCTTATGATCCAAAAATGTTTTGCACTCTTTCAGATCGTGTCCTGAGGAACAATGGATCTTGCACCACTTCTCTGCATCATTAGGGTGACGGAAATGCATATTCTCTTTTTGATCCAAGAACTGCTACTGGCGGTTTC
Source organism: Sporobolus alterniflorus (assembly GCA_008808055.3). Lineage (NCBI taxonomy): Eukaryota > Viridiplantae > Streptophyta > Magnoliopsida > Poales > Poaceae > Sporobolus > Sporobolus alterniflorus. The sequence continues at coordinate 6,713 of VSTD030003216.1, read as the reverse complement.
CACGGTATTCGTGCTCTCTGTGATCCTTGCGATCTCCTCGGTTAGTCCTGCTTCTTCTTCACTGGCCCCTTGCCGTGAGACTCAAGAAGTTGAGCTCGGACTTCAGAAGCCTCAATGCATACGTCAGTGACTGCGAGCAGATCGATCACCATTTTAGGCTTCTTCATGGCAATCTCGTCCACAGTCTTGATGTCACTAACTGCGTCGCGGAAGGCATTAATGATCTCGGTGTCCTAGATATACGGGATGGTGTTCCTAGCGTTGTAAAAATATTTCACGTAGTCCTGAAGGCTCTCATCATGCTTCTGCTTGATGGTCTTTAGAGTCCCAGCAATAGATGGACGCTCATACGTGCCCTGAAAGTTCCCGATGAACATGGTGCATAGCTGGTCCTAACTATAGATAGATCCCTCAGGCGGGTTGATAAGCCATGATCTGGTCACGCCGGATAATGTCATGAGCGGATAGTTGGCTTTTACCCGATCGTCTCCTACTGTGGCCTCGATGACTGTATGATGGACCTGGATGAACTCTTCGGGATTGTTGGACCCATCATATTTGTCGATGTGCCCGCCCTCAAACTTCTCTGGCCAAATGACCTACCTGAGTGGTGGAGCCAGAGCACAAAAACCGCCTCTCCCTGATGGGGTGACATCTCTTGCTAGAGAACGTCGTGTAGGGGTTGGCGTTCTTGCCTTGAGACACCTCTGATCATCGATGATGTTGCGGAGGTCATCGTGATAACGGTTGCACTCTCACAGCTAGGGTTCTGAGTGATCCGCTGACGCGTGTCATTGTCGACTAGATGGCGGTTGCCGCTTGCCAATGATGTTGCTTCACTTCGGGCTCTTTTCGTCCGATCGTTTGATCGGTTACCGATAGAAGGTTCTCCTCGAGAATTGCCGACCGATCGTTGTGCTAGGACGTAGTTCGCCGCCTCAACCCTTTGATGTGCCAGAGCAACAAGGGGAGAGCCTTTAGGTGCCATCTGCTGAATGGACTCCATAATAGTCTAGAGCCGCACAACATTGAAGTCTGGATTCATATTTCGGATCATTCCATCATTGAACGTCCGAGCATCGGACACTTCTGATCTCCCGATGGTAGGATATCAGCTGGAGCTGTTGTGCGAAGGTCCTCCGGTCGAGGCACCATGATGGTAAGGTGACCCTCCTCGACAGAGTCCCAATAAGTACTTCCCCTGATCTCAGGATAGTCATTAGCTAAGTCTTGATCAGGGGACGCTACTGATGAGGATGAGCTTGATGCCCCAGTCGATGGCTGGAGGATAGACGTCACGATCGGGATGCCCTGAACGAGCTTGCCGATGCGGATATATGGCCCTGCATAAGGATCTAGACCTAAACAGAAACTGTCGACGTAGATGAGATTGCCGGAAAGCATGGAGCTTATCCATACACTGGCACGAGGTAGTGACCCTGGGGCAACATCTCGAGGTTTCCATCTTCTCCCGTAGCAAACACCAATGACCCAAAGGTAAATTGAGTGCTGTAAGGGAACCTGACGTCGAACGTCCAATGTGCCATGATCTTTTCGGATGGATCTTGAGCGTTTCCCCCTTCCTGGCGCGCCTCTGTCAACGTCTTGTCGTGAGATATTTAGGTTAAGGATCCAGAAAAGCGCGACGATGCAAGAACAATCTCGTAGATGAACATGATGAATTTTAGATTGGTTCAGACCCTCTCAAAGAGTAATAGGCCTATGCTCAATTTTGCTATATTACGTTATGAAATTCGATGCCCCCGATAGATTGCGAATGACTGATTTTATAGTTTGTAGAACCGTCTCATAGATATGACATGTTTCCAATTTTATTATAACCCTAACAAGCATGCACCCGATCAGACCTCTTTCTAATGTCGCCTCTGACCTCATGGACCGTCGCAGCGGCTGAGCCCCTGATCCGGACACATATTTATGATATCATCACATATATTAATCCAGATTAGGCACCAGCACCACTGATCCACACGGTAAAAATAACCGAAAAAAATAGGTAAGCGGGCCGGGTACCGATCGAATAGTGAAGCTGAGCCGAACGGATTTGGAAGAATATTGAAGTGCAGGGAATGGACACCTTGCACTTGAAAGAAGATATCGGAAATGGTTTGGTCACAGTTCACTAAACTGTTGTTGGATGGACCTCAGAGGATGATACCATCATCGTGAAGTGTCGATGTCACGTTCTCGCGGTCTTTTGGTAAACCGGTCTCTGTGCTGGCTTCTGGGTTCTGCTTTTTTTGACTTATCATGTTGGCCACGATGCCACATGCAGAAAGGTCCGGCTCCGGCCACTAGCTAGAAAGGTTGGTCGATGGATCACTAAACTTTTGTTTGTTTTCCCAAAGCTCAGATCGGATTCAAGTGCGTTTGTTTTTTCTTCTTCTTTCCAAATCTCAGACGAGACGTGAAAGATTCATGGAGTGTGCCTTAAGCAAAGGGTGTCTGGCTTTGGATATCCATAGCTTTTGGTAACGCTGGGACCGGAAAAGCCATCCAGTAGAGAGAGAGATTCATGAGTTCGTTCGGGTACGCGGCCGGCGCAGCGGTAGAATTGATTTCACTTCCACCCAGCGGTTCGATTCGGTAGTAGTGAAGTGTCGTCGCGACTGGTGATAAAAAAAACGTGACCTGACACAAATACGAGGACGACCTGATTCGATTTGGTGCAGGCCATGCCGTTTCGGATCACACTGATCCACCCGCCGAATCCGGTACAGTATGTTTCAGTGTGAAACTCTGAGCCGATCTTGTAAAAGGCCCATTCAACCTTCCCTCCTGTAACTGAAGGGGGCCGCAGGTCCATCATCAGTAACCGCTGATCGTGTGCGATCCAAGCGCCCGGACCAACCCCGTCTCAAGATACGCCCTTTGGCCCAGCAGCCGACGCTTTTGACCTCGGAAACTATACCGTGCACCCAGAGCGCGTAACGCGCGATCCGGCACGGTAGTCATCAGATTGTTCTTCTCTGTCATGACGGTGACTCAGAGTCGAATTCCAGGTGTGGGAGGAGGGGAGGGGGTGGGCGGCACGGTGGTAACTCAGGGTTGAAAGAAGGTAGTGGCAAAGGCCAGAGGTGGTGACGGACAGGCCGTCACCATCACATCGGACGGTGACGTAGTGTCGAAGTTAGGGTTGATGGGGATTTATCGGCAGCGGCTATAGAGGAGGTCGGGGGAGGGGGGAGAGGCAATGAGACTGGCGGTGGACGATGGGTCGGTGAGGTGGCCAGCCGTGAGCGACGGGCAGGCGGTGGGCAGGGGTGGAGGAGCGGAGTCAACAGAGGCATAGTAGAGCTGAAGGAGAGGCCGGAGGGGACTGAGGCACGGCAAAATCAAAGGGTGGGCAGTCGCAGGCAAGCCAAAGGACGAGGAAGACAAAGCTCGGTGAACGGTTGCGCGCTCTATCAACTCCGCCCCACTGGTCGTTCTTCTTTGCAGGTGGCGGCGGCCACGGATGAGCTTCATGTATGACTGGCTTTACAGTGAAGAAATGCCAATTTGTCATGCGCTTGAGCGACTTGGCAAAGAGCAATCTGAAATTTCCAAAACACACACACAAATGGTTCTGCACCAAAGAGCTAGTAGAAATGGTGCAACGGCTACCTTGCAACATTGTGGTTGAAGGTACGGCCATGACACATGGATGCAGGTACGGCCATGACACATGGATTTTTCGTATGGCTGCATTGACGCCTTGACATTCAAAATCCATCATCTTAATCCAGTTCTCAAAATCTCCAATTTAATTGGAGTAGGAACAGGACCAAGGCAAACATGCTTGGTACCATTGTACCGAGAGCTGAGCATGACAACAACATGCCACCCGTGGAATAGGTAGTGTCATGATTTATGATAATGATTTAGAGTAAGGGTAGTGATGAAAAAAAATAATGGTAACATAGGAGAAATAATGATCTTTAGACAGTTTCAGACCTCCCAGAGAATAATAGCCCTATTTTATATGTTCTTATATTGCTAATGACAATTAATATGTTGGTTGTTGTTTGTCGGACTTGTCCTGACTTGTCATTTTTTTGGTGTCTCTACCTCTCCTTTTATATTTAAGAGGGGTGAAGTTACAAATAAGTTACAACATGATCACAATCATGACTCTATCTCTATTTGGCTATTTAACATATATTTATATATATATAATTATCTACACATTGGGGAGCAAGACATGTTCCTCTGAAATCTTTCAGATGGTGAGCTGAGTCATAGTGGACCCCTCCTTGGGGCTTCTAGGTCCATGCAGGGTGGTACCCATGGTACTAATCCTCGTCAGTAGCCCTCGAGTGTTTGGCAAGTGAGTAGCTGCTATGTGATCTAGATCTTCCTTGTTCGTGATGAATTTACCGAGTACTCAATTCAGGAACCAAGTACCCTGACATGAAATTGTTGGCCGCATAGTTGCACCTATTAATTATAACCCCCGATTCTCAAATTAAATCTTTCGGAGAATTTAACTCAGGAGTCTAGAGATTAAAGTCTTTAAACGTGAATCTTTGAAACATAGATGCTTCACGGAGGTCCCAAGCAGTGCAACGAGACGCTTGCATTAGCCCTATAACCAAACATAATAGTGAATAGTACCGGTAGGAGCTGGCAGTGTGTCTGCTTATCACTGAAGTCATATATTCTTGATGTTAACGATATTGCGTGATGTTCCTACTGAGTTATGTTAGCGACGGTGCTGCCGAGTCATGCTGGCGATGACGCTGTCATGGCAACTTAGTCACGACGCGATCTAGATGTCGAGTAATATTGACGATAATGTTGTCAAGTTATACTGGTGACGGGGGTGTCGAGGTGACTTGACCGTGGTGCGATATAGATACCAAGTCATGCTGATGATGGTGCTGCCGAGTCATGCTGGTGACGGTGTTGTCGGGGCGACTTGGCCGCGGCGCGATGTAGATATCGAGTTATACTGGTGATGGTGCTGTCGAGTTATGTTGGAGACGGTACTGTCGAGTCAAGCTGGCAATGGTACTGTCGAGGTGATTTGGCCGTAGTGCGATGTAGATGTTGAGTCATGCTGGCTACGGTGCTGCCGATGCGACTTGACCGTGGCACGATATAGATGTCAAGTCTTGCTGACGATGACGCTGTTGAGTCCTGCTGGCGATGGTGCTACCGAGTCATGCTGGCGACAGTGTTGTCGAGACGACTTGACCACGGTGTGATGTAGATGCTGAGTCATACTGGTGACAGTGCTGCCGAGGCGACGTTGGTCGTGACACGATATCGCTGTCGAGGCGACTTTTCTGTGGCACTATATCGATGCAGAGTCTTGCTGGCGATAATGCTATCGAGTCATGCTGGCGACGGTGCTATCGAGGCAACTTGATTGTGGTGCGACGTAGATGTAGAATCATGTTGAAGAAAATGTTACCGAATCATGCTGGCGGTGATGCTACAACTCAAGGTTGTACTGGCCATAGTAAGGTTGCGTAGCCCCCGAGCTCAGAGCATCGAGATATTGTCGCATCGTGAAGAAGTCGGATATTTGTGTTGGCTTATAGCCGAGTGATAGCAGGCAAAATCTTATAGCCTAGGGACGTCTCCCTATGACAAGAACCTAACCTTACTCAGTTTGTCGATTAAGGGTTTTACTTATAGGCTAGCCAGGACTTAGTGTCTACATAGTCGCTTGGTCTCAGAAATTTAAAGTTGTCGTGCCTATGAATCGTAAACACCAACCTGCTCGAATACTCTGGATTTTTCACTGAGTAGTTCCCAGCTTAGTGCTCAGGATTGTGGGCATCATGCGCCGAATTCATAGAGTATTCAAAGCCTTTGCCGACCTGGATCGAGACCTTGCTTGATTTGTTGAGCTAAGTATTTTTCTCATGTGTGATCAGTTCTTAGTGTCATGGTCACGCGGCATAGAGCCTTGACTCGCCTGACCAGACATTCGAAGATCTTGATCCACTTGAGTTGCATGGGTACCGAGGTTCTCCGGATACTCAGCTTTCTCTCAGATCACGCCAGGCTAAGTGCTCTTTGGTCACACGGCTCATGGTCTGACTACTCGTGCATGGGAAGCCGTAAGATACTAAGGTTTTGAACGTTGATCAAGACATGCGTCCCTCCCAGTCTGTTTTTAACTAAGTGTTCAGACTATAAGATGGTGCAGTCATCTAGTTCGACCATGTAAAATCTTTCACAGCTGAGGTGGTAAGACATGCAGCACACTCATCGGCCGGAACCATGATGTGCGATATGAGTCATGACGTCGACCGGAGTCAGCAAGTGTGACTGGAGTCGGGATATACGACCGATGTCATATCTTTCGACTAGAGTCGGGCATCCGACCGGAGTCACGAGATACCTACATTATAAGCATGTATAATTGGTAATATATGATAAAAGGTTTGCCGATTTCTTTTTGTTAGTTATCCGTCATATTATCCATTTAGTCGGACCAGACCGTAGCCCGTGAGCGTAGGGTGTGTAACCACGGAGGCGTGACACGTATAGCATCGAATGTGGCATAGGTCATTACTGCACATGGTGTGATATATTCAGAATATATGTCATAAAAGTACTTAGCAAATTGTGAGCTTGTCACCTGATTCATGTGCGTAAAATTATATCGCACATGAGTAACAATAAAAATTAAAAGAACTGACATACAGTTAAAATAGGAGCAGTATAGCATGATACATGTAGTCCCCGACTGGTTA